>JAABKJ010002843.1:0-27058 GCA_011634705.1 Andricus grossulariae
TGACGGGTATTCTCGTAAGGACCTTGTTAGAAGTTCTAGATAGAGCCTGGCTAAAATAGCGTTACAGAACTAGTCTGACCCTCCCGATTTTCCCTATCAGCGCCCGATCAGAAATATGGAAAACTAGCCAGGGCCATGCCAAATCCCGATCACAATTTCTACATGGGCGACTGGTGGGTTGGTATCCTTGTCATATGGAAAGTAGGCCGATCCAACGACTAGCTTACCTATTCCTTTGAAATCTGTGGCTACCACCATCAGTTCTCTCACACATAACTCTAGCAGCGGGACAACGTTGATTCTTAGGTTTCAGTTTAATAGAAGGTAGTTTCATCAGAAAATGCCGCAGATATATCAGTTGGGCAAGAAATTTCGATAGTAACACTGTGAGTCCCGTATTTTCTGTTTGTGACCCTGAAAGATAGGCAACCAGCTTCTACAACCCATCGCCATGGTCGACATATGCCTTAAACTACTAAATAACAAATGGGGGGAAAGATTCCCGGCCCATAGAAGTACCCGAAACGGACGATTTGTAAAGTTTTTTAGATCAACCCCTGTTAGGTAGGCAACCCGCTGTACCGCTGCTCTCCCGGGGCTGCAACCTTGTTTCCACTTCTTAAAAGTAAGCTAGGGGTATACACTACAAATGTGCTAAGTCTGAATGCTTTAGAATAAAATGCAAGGTTGGTCGCAATATCGTCCACTAACCGCCATACCACCGTCATCGGGTGGTCATTTCACACTTTTCGCCAGCTCTACTGACACGGAAGTCGCGTTTATCATGCACGTTGGACAAAAAATTACTTTTATGTGATTTCGGTGCATTTACGCATTGTTATGCGACAGCGTAGAGTATCGCAATGTTATACATTACGATACAGCGGGAGATCGCTCTTCACATTACACTCCGCTGTATTGTAATGTGAAACATTACGATACTCAACGCTGTCGCAACAAAACTTGTAAATGCACCGCCTTCAAAAAAAATAGTATATGCGTTTATACACACAATTCAGGTCTTTACGGCGACTCGCTTACAATGCTCGCAGGACTTATCTCGCCTCGGCCCTGATCGTCCTGCGAGCATTGCCGCTCCTCGCGTAAAGACCCTCATTACGTGCCTCAGCGCATAATATACTATTAACGCACTGTAGTCCTTCAAAAACGACATAATATGTTTTGCTCTTGATAGAAGGTATAGTACAGAAAGTATAATGTTGTTATGCAATTTAAGTTCCTTTATATATTACTATAGATAGTATCTACGTATTTTCTCATTTGAATTATCCTATGTATTTACTATCCTATAGGTTATAAAATAATCAGCTTTTCATCATAACGCTTTCTTTATAAGTAGATTCATTAGGACAAAACTTCAATATAACCAAGGCTTCTAGGAGTCTTGCAGAAAAAAGAATTAATTATTTTAAATTTAAAAGCCCACACTATACTTCGCTAAAGGGCAGCACGTTCTTACCCATTTATCCATTACCCAATCAAACGTCAGTCATACCCTAGTTGACTTTCCTATGCTTTCACCATTACCTGCAACGTTTTTCATCCATATTTTTTCTGTGTTTAGAAATAGTTCTCGTATAAGATTTCTAATTCTGTATAGCATTTCTGAAAACAGTTGAGAAAAAAGACTCAATTTGAGTGTTTCATCTTGAAACATAGAAGAGACTAAATCTAAAATTATTTTTTTAATTAAAAATTGAAAGTGATTTACTTTACATTTGTTGTCTTATCAATCTAGTAAGGACCTATATGATTTCAATGAACCTGAAAAAAAGTATTTACTTTGCATTCCCAGCTTTTGTGAATCCATGAAAAAGCAATAATAAAAATGGAAACAACACTTAAATTAGTTTCTTCAAATAAAATAAAAATTATAACGCTCAAGATGAGCGACAGAAACATTTCCTTCAATATAATCATCTTGAAGCACAAGGCTCCAGAGAGTCTAGATCCTCAAGTTCGCGCCCTTAAGTTGTAAAAAGAAACAGCCTAAAACGTCAATTTTCCACGGCAGGCATTGTTCGCCAATAAATTTTATGACTATCATAAGCAAATGTCATAAATAAGTGCATAATTAGTGAATTTTTCAACAAAAAACACGATTTTCTTTCGCGTGTGCAAAAATTTCGTGGCAGTCTTGAAGCATGCTAAAGCCAGTACAGTTCTTCTCAAGCCTGTCTATTCACCCAATACTAACCTGGCGCTACACTGACGCTGTCCAGATTTCAGCTAGTTTGTAGACAGAATCACGGTTTGAACTTAAAGAAAAATTACATGAGTGAATTCAGAAAATAATAATTTTTTAATACAAGATTTAGGAAATTACAATACATAATTGCATAAATGATCAAGTAATAATTAAATGTACACTTTTACATATTTCAGATAATAAAAAATAATTATTGAAGGTGATTGAAATCTCAATACATGAACTGTATTCTTAACAACGATTTTTTTTAGAATGTTTGAAAAAATTTTCTTTCAATTGAATTATATAGTAAAGTTATAATAAATTTGTACTAAATTTATTATAATTATAATATGTATAATGCTATGAATTATATTTATAATATTCGAGAGAATCAAATTTTAACATAAATGATTTATTTAATTTATTTTAATTATTTATTGATTACTTAAATGATAATTAAGCCTAATGTATTAAATATTTGAAATAATAAACAATAATTATTTCCTAGCCTAATCGCAAGTATAATTATACAAACATTATTATTTTCAATGATTTATTCACACATCATGCACCTTTAACGTTTCAAAATTGTTCATGTTTTATTGAAATAAATATTACGATGTAATGAATTGAAATTTATATCTGACAAAAAATGCAATTTTTTAAACTCTTAGATGGCTGAATGTGTTAAGGTGACGGGAAAAAGTTACTGCAACACAATATGAAGTTACATCAAATTTTCGACACCCGGCGTATGTACAAGATTTGCGGAAACTCATTTTTTCATTTTTTTGTGTACAAAAACTTTTTTTTATATGTTTAATTAACTGAAAAATCTATATATTAGACTTTTATGTAATGAAAGATAATTATATTATTTAATTATTAATTATTTTCGATTGAAATAGACGATATGTCTGGGAACTAGTCGATCCGAGCGTTACATCCCAGTATAGCCACTGGACAGTCAGCCTGTGGCTGGACTAGACAGAAACAGTGCAGCGCCACGAAATTTTTCCACACGGGTTCTTTAATGTTAATATTTTGTCTTGTCTGAACTTAATACATAAGATTATGATAATTATAAATAATTTTCCCTCAATCAATTGATAAATAGAAGAGCTTAAATGCTAATAACTACATAAATTATATAAAAATGATAATGAAAATATTGAGTTCAGAAAAAATACGTAATGTCTGAATACTAGCTAATTGAATTCGAAATTATATTAGCTTTTCTTTTCTTTTAACCAAAAAAAACAACCAAATCTAATAAGAATTGTAGGCTAAATTTGAATTTGAACCAAAAAGTTGACTTTTTCCCCACTGTGGGGCAGGCACGGGGTAGTTTTCGCGCTAGATAATGTCCTGCAGCCATTAATTTGCGGCATGCAAGGTGCGGTGTTGCAAGAAGGCGAAATTTAGTGAGCCACTGGCAGAGACCCCTAATGGCCATCGCGATGGCTGTTGGCCCAACCACAGAGGCAACCCCCGTTCTCCCTGTTTCTCTAACTCTCTCGTTATCTTTCTCATTGTGTACCCCTCTCCCTCCAGCCGATCTCGTTTGCAGCATGCAGCTTTCCAGCAGTTACGCATTGCCGCAGTTAAATACAATGGCCAGGACAACAACTCTGTAATTTATCCCCGTTCGGTCACCACGAACGTAGTTACGCAAAAACAAGAGGTGGATGAGGAGAAATGTTGCTCAACAGCCCTCCTAGCTTTAACAGTTTAACATCTCACCACCGAATGCGATTTCGACCCTAAAATACCCTCAAATCATGTCGAATTTAATCATCCTATAAATACTACATGCATACATTATTTTCCTCTTTATTTGTCATGAATATGCACATAATGTTCCTATAATGGTTTTTGCCTGATGATACAATGTTTTTTGTAACAAAATCCATTTCTTCTGAAGATAATTGAGATTTTTTAGAACCAGATATATATGTATACCCAAAAGGACATTGGTATAATTAAAATTTATTGTCTTTAATATGACAGACTTAAAAGCGCTTAAAATAGCACGCAATACAACTTTAAAATCGTAAAGGATTCACTCTAAAAACACGTTTTGGATGATTTATCGCACTTGTTCTTTGCCCCATTTATAAAAATATTGTTTCATGAATTCAACGTGGAATAATCCGTAGTGAAAGGTGTATATAATTAGTGAAAGGCGTAGCTTCCAATTGATAATAATCATTTATCTTCCGTGGTAATTTTAGTAATGGTTGGCAAATTTAATTAGAAGATGGGATAAACAAAGATTGAATTGTAAGGTTGCACGTGAAAGTTTTACTGAGATCGACGATAACCTTCGTGAAAATCATCACCCGCATCTGTCAATGTTCACCACGCAAGTCCGTTCCCACATCGAAGACTATCATTATTGTCGAGGTGGTCTCTCCGCTGTCATACTCACCTCGTTCATCCTGTCAAAAATGGCCAAGGAATACAGGGTGGCTCGTTAATTTAAGATCAATTATAGTGTCGTCTCATGTCACCCAAAACAGAACGTGCACGACGACAAGGGCACGCCCCCGCACGCATGTATAATTAAGCGTACTTGCTTACCTTTGCTGACTTCGCGACTTTCGACTTTTCACTGACAACCCGATGATTCTGCTCTTTTTAAATTTTTTTCGCCTTTCTCACTCACATGATAAACTCATTCATTCATGTGATACACGCCAGAATATTTATTCGTTAAATTTTACATAACTTAGTACAGTAAACCAAGGACATTATACGAAACTTTGTTAAAATTTCACTTTCAGGCATGTAAAATGAAACTGGGTATAAATATTTGATGTGTTTTGAATTAATGACGGACTGGCGTGGGGTCGCGAAGGAATCATGCTCAGTCATGTTAAAGGCAACGAAAATTATCAAGACAATTTTTCACCGTGATCCGTAACTTCGAAATACCTTGCATCGATTTAATCCGGGCTACGAGTCCCGTACCCTGTCCCATACAGCACTCCTTTTGTGCCCAAAAAAAGGTTTTGGTTGTTTTGGAAAATTGGCAAAGATGTAGCCTCCGGAAGCTACGACCACGATCGTTCACCGAATGATCGATCCCGTCGCGACCGGAAGTAATACGTCATCCGACTTGTCATTTACCACAACACCAGAAGACGATCGAGTCGGGAGATCACTGAACAAGTATTACAAAATTACAGAATCACTGACTTTGAATCAAAGGACTCAAATACCCGAATTGTCTAAAATGAAGCACAATTGATTTTAAATCGTCGCACGAACCGAAGTGGCTACATTAGCCTACACCTTGATTGAAACTGAACAGCGCAGAAAAAGTGTCCGAGCCTGCTCAACAAAAGAAGCCTCACGCTACTACCTGAGTTCCCACACAACGAAAGGGTAGTGGCCGAAACTCAAAAGCAGAGGGAAAACTTTAAGGAGAATAAGCATTGGGCGGACACCATGTTATGATCAATGAAACCTTAAGGTCAATCAAAAGAGGAACAATAACATCAAACAAATTATTAACAGATTTTTTAATTGATATTATTTCGACCCATTTTGTAAATAGGTCTACGAACACTAAAATATATTGATTTTTTTCTCTTCTTAGAACGTGACAGTGGTCCCATGATATCAGCTGCTACCATGATCCATGGTTCTTCAATTACACTTTTTCCGTCATTAGTATCTTACTCTTCGACAAATATAGCAATTTTTCACGTATTTGATGACGTCCGAATATATCCCTGGGCAGACGTAATGATTGGAAATTTTCGAGTAAATTTTCTCTGAGCCTAAATGTCCTGCTTGGATTTCCTCGTAATTTTCCCGTAAAACTTGAGCTCTAAGTTTTTTAATTCGATATTTTTCGTGTTACGCGGGTCTTTTTGTAATTTGTTTCATTTTTGTAGAGTACTAGTCGTCTGTTTTGTCGTTGATGTCCGCTTTCGGGTTTCCCACGCAACAACCTAACGCAATCGCTCTTGTTTTATATGGTTCTCCTGATCTCGAGAGAGCATCAGGGACAAAATTTGAGCTTCCTTTAAGGTATATGACTTCGTAGTCATATTCTGTTAGTTCCAGTGCCTATCTGGCTAATCGGCTAGTGGGGTTTTTAGGTTATGAAGCCACTTTAAGGCTAGGTGGTTCGTGATTACTTTCACGCTATAACCTTCCAAATACGGCCTAAATTTTGTATTGACTAAAACACTACTAGGATTTTTTTATGCCGAGTACTGAGATTCTGCGCTGTTTAGGCTTCTACTCGCGTATGCAATTACGTCATTTGCGCCTTCAATTGTCTGCGTAAGTACGGCTCCTAGCCCCGTATTGTTTGCTTCAGTTTCGAGTTGGTTAAGTAAAATATGGACATGTCAAAATTGGCGCTGATGTTAATAGGTTATTAATTTTTTGGAAAGACTCATCTTGTTCCAATCCCCAATCCCATATTGTATCTTTTTTCTATGATATATACATTGTTTCTATTATTTCACAAAGTGTTGGATACATTTTTTGTACCAACTTGCCATCCTTATTATGCTTTGTAATTGTTTAATATGTTAAGGTTTAGGGAATTATAGGATTGGTTGTATATTTCATCGTCCACTTGGAGTCCTTTGTCGTTTACTTTAAAACCTAAGTATTTAATTTCCGAGCAGCCGAACTCACATTTGTCCAGACTGATCGTTAAATTTGCATAATTTATCCTGACTAATATAATATTTCAATATTTTAAATGGCGTTCGAAGTTTTGAGTTGCAATTACTATGTCGTCTAAATAATAAAAAACGTGTGGCTTTAAGTCTGGAGTAATGATTTAATCCGCCAGTCTCTGGAAAGTGGCTGAAGCATTGGTTAAACCAAATGGTATCCCTTTAAATTGATACATGCCTTCTCCAGGGACCGTGAATGATGTGATTTGTTTCAAATTGTCTTCCAATGGTGGGTTGAGTTGCTCCAGAAGATGGTGAGGGCTACGGCGTGGTTTCTGGGGTAAACTGGAAGACCCGTCTGAGGTATTCCAGCGATTGCAGGGATTCAACCCCTCACTTATGGGGTTAGGGTCAGTCGCAAGGCAAAACAAAACGATTTTTTAAAGAATCTTTTTTGAAAACAGGTTGTATTACTTATTAACAAATGTTCTACAGTGCCAATAATACACATTACTAAAAGTTGCAGTAATTTTCTAAGATAAAAATATCGATAAACAAGCAAATTATAGTGAATCTGCCAGAGGTCCAAGAAAAAAAAGTGTTTTGCGGTGCGCATCGTAACTCACGACTGAATCATCTGAAACAAAAAATACGAGGGGATTAGTTAAAAGACAATATTCCCTTGTACTCGAACGAAGAATTAAATCAAAATTTTAATTTTTAAGAAAATGGCGGATGTGTCAAAACACAATTTTGCAAGGAAAATAAAATTGTTGTGTTTACACAACCGACATTTTCTTGAAAATAAAAATTTTGACTTAATTATTCGTTCAAGTACAAGGGAATATCATTTTTCAACTAATCCCGCTGTATTTTTTTTCAGATGATCCAGTCATTATTCACGATGCGCAACGCAAAACACTTTTTTTTTACCTCTGGCAGATTAACTATAACTTGCTTGTTTGTCGATATTTTTATCTAAAAAAATTAATGTAACTTCTTGTAATGCATATTATTCGAACTGTAGAATATCTTTCAGTAAGTAATAAAACCTGTTTCAAAAAAAAATTCTAAAAAATATCTATTTTTTTCTGCCTTGCGACAGGTCAACTTCATGTTTGCTGGCCAGGGGCAGGAGGAGCCTGTTGGGACACAGGAAGATCGGGAGCAGACCTAAATGACTGCTTCTGGTCTCACCATTACCCAAATTAACTTCCATCACAGCAAAAGCGCCTCTGCAGTTTTGCAGCGGGGCATGGCTGCGAGGTATACAGGTATCTCGCTAATCAAAGAACCTTGGTTAGTTCGAGATACCATAAGGGGATTAGGGGGGCTGGTCTTTTTTGTTACATGGACCCCAAGGCGGCCAAACCAAGGGACTGCATACTGACGAAGGGAGTTAACGCTGTCCCGCTGCTTGAGCTATGTGCGAGAGAACTGATGGTGATAGCCACGGATCTCAAGGGAATAGGAAGGCTAGTTCTGGGATCAGCTCATTTTCCTTATGCCAGCTTTACTAACCCACCAGTGGAGGTATGTACACTGGTGGAATATTGCAAGGTAAGGGGTATTCCTCTTCTGCTGGGATGCGATGCTAATTCCCACCATACTTTGTGTGGCAGCACGGACAGTAGGTATTCCTACTGGAATACCTAATCACCACTGATCTAGATATTCTTAACACGGGGAACACCCCGACGTTCCGTAACTTGGTCAGGGACGAAGTCATTGACATCACTCTCTGTACCAGTAGTTTTAGAGATAATATCAAGAGGTGGAGAATTTCAGATGAACCCACTCTCTCAAATCACTCACAGATAGAGTTCGTGTTGGAATCCGTTGTACCCGCTGGCCCCAAATGGGTCAGAAATCCAAAAAGAACGGACTGGGATCAGTTTTCCACGGAGCTAAGATGTGCACTTTCAGAGGTTTCCAGGCCAATTCGAGACGTCGATACCCTGGAGAAGGTAGTCAACATTTTCACGGAAGCCATCAAAGCTACTTATGAAAGTAATTGTCGAGCTACAAGAGTCCAAAAGGCTGAGGAGAAACACTGGTGGAATGGGAAATTCGAAGAGCTTCGCAGGGAAACCAGAGAGAGGTTCAGACGTGCCAATACTAGCAAAACGAAGGAACTATGGACCTCATTCCTAACGATGAGGGATGAATACAGGGGTGCAATACGCAAAGTAAGAGAGCTGGACCAACGTTTGCACAGACATCGAGAAGGGTGCTGAGGCGGATAGACTGGATAAGCTGCTTTCTCGGAATCCGGACGCTATTCTCGGCACTCTGAAATTACCTGTCGGGGGGTACACAGAGTCGGACGGGGATACCTTGGTTCACCTGCTCAAGGCACATTTCCCGGCCTTTCAAGGTTTGGAGAAATGGGGACGACACCTCAGAGGCAAGCAAAGTCGCCTGCGGCCCAACTGGACCCGAACCAGCAGCTAGTCAACGAGAATGTCACCCCTGCCAGGATCAGGTGGGCCCTGAAGTCCTTCAGTCCTCACAAGTCTCCTGGCCCAGATGGCATGTATCCAGTCCTCTGACAGAGGATAAATCCGTTAGTGTGACTTTCTACGGCCAATCTGACGTTGGGAAATGTCCCGGCGGCATGGAGGCGTACGAGAGTAGTCTTTATTTCAAAAGCAGGTAGGATCGGTTATATCTTACCCAAGGATTTCCGTCCCATTAGCGTAATATCTTTCTTATTAAAAACAGTGGAAAGACTTGTGGATAGATATATCCGCGATAAGGTCTTGTCAAGGAGGCCATTTCTTTTGTAACCTTTATGTACATCAAAGGAGCCTTTAATAAGACCTCTGGTGAGGTGTTCAGGGTTCATCAACCTTATTGTGGTGCTTAGTAGTGGATGAACTGCTTCATCTACTATCGATTCAGGGTCACCACGTCATAGGCTATGCGGACGTTATACTGGTTATCGCACGTTGCCAGCATCTGGATGCGCTCTACGGAGTAATGCAGCAAGCACTGATGATAGTATATTCATGGTGTAAGAAAACCGGACTATCGGTCAATCTGAGTAAGACAGACCCGGTTGTTTTCACCAGAAAGTATAAGTGGGGAACCACGACTACACTGAAACTTGGAGGACAACAAGTGGAAATCGAAGAACGAGCTAAATATCTAGGAGTAATTCTGGATAAGAAGCTGTTATGGAACGAGCACCTGAAAAGCAAGTGCAAGAAGCTAGTAGCGATTCTATGGCTCTATAGGAGAGCTATAGGGAAAAGCTGGGGCTTGAAACCGGAGATACTTATGTGGATCTACACAGCGATCTTGCGACCCAGGCTAACCTATGCGGCGGTGGTCTGGTGGAGCAGGGCCGAGCTGTCCACTGTGAAGTCTCGGCTGGAAAGGATCGGGGGACTGATTTTGAGAGGAGACTGAATTTAGTAAATGACAGAAGGATCTCGATAGCAGTGAAGATCTCAGTCGAAACCGCGAGAAGGCTGACCCTGAATAGATGGCAGATGGTTTACAGATGGCCCCAGGAATGAGGACAATGTAGAAGCCGGTGTACATCGTAGAAGGAATGGAATGGGCTTCACAATCGAGATGTGGTCCTACGCCACAGTTCTACAATCTGAGATTATGGCCATACTCCAGTGCGCCCACAAGGCAAAAGAGTATGACAACAAAAGAAACATCCGTATCTGCTCAGATAGCACGGCTGCTATATTGGCCTTGAATGGAACAATGACCGTATTACTATTAGTATGGGAATGCTTTGTGGCACTAAATATGTTAGTGACGGAAAACCGAGTTACTCTGCTGTGGATCCCTAGACACAGCGGCATCAAGGGCAATGAGATATCAGATAGGCTAGCCAAACTAGCAGCAAGAATAAATTTTACTGGACCTGAGCCAGTTTTAGGTATTTCCAGTAGGTCAGTCACTGAAGAAATTAACAGTTAGCTGACTGAGGAACACCAGAATGAGTAGGATTTGGTCTCTGGTTGCAGAAAGGCCAAAACACTCGTGGGCTCAGAGCTTAACACTAACCGAGCAAGAGAAATACTCAAGCTAGAGAGAAACCAAATCAAAGTCATAACAGAAATGTTTATAGGACATAGGAACCTCGGATATCACAGACATAAGATAAGGTTTTCGGAAAGTCCCCTCTGTCGTCTGTGCGGAATGGATAATGAGACAGCTACTCACATCTTCTGTCACTGCCCGCGATTGCGGGGAAACGTCTAACACTCACAGGCAATTACTGCATCAGTGAGTCAGAGATATCAGACAACGGCGTGGCTGCGGGCCTGTCCCTATGGAAAGGGATTTGGTTTCGTGCTTAGGCTGACAAAGGGATGCAACGGGATTACCCAAGCGTCAGGGCCTGTCCAGATAGGGGAAATCGTCTCAATCGTCAAATGTTCGAGTTGCACCACCACTTCCTTCTTCTCTGATCCATAGGCTTTGGGGGGGGGGGGTCGCTATCGTGAATTTGAGTGAGTAGAGGTCGGCGGTGGTGTTAAAATCCCACCTGGCAAATGAGCAATTTCTATGAACTTTTAAAACTTTAAAAATTAATAATCAATATTCAAACAAATATTGATTATCGACCATGTAGGCAAAAAAACATTAACATATATATTTCGCTGGTCAAAAACCATAACATCAAATAATAAAATCACTCTCATGTTTCAATGATTCAAAATCAATCTTGCAAGTGCATTAAACGACGTCGACATTCAACTTGTAGGAGCTGTGAAGAAAATTTTCTCGTCTCTCCGTAGCTTAATTGTTTAGAGAATCAGACCGGAAATCTGAAAGATCTGGAGTTCGAATCCTAGCAGAGCTACAGAGATTTTTTTCGCAACTTTAAAAATTAATAATCAATATTAAAAAAATATTGATTATCGACCATGTAGACAAAAAACATTAATAATTTCTATGAAATTTCCTCCATCCGGACAGGTCTGGTGTAGAGGTCTTTTTTTGTAATATAATTAACCTTTCTAAAGTCTAAACAGAATCTGTAATCTTTTCCCTGTTTTCTTTTTTTTTTTTTATCACAACTATAGGGTTCGACCAATCAGAACAAGAGGGTACTATTATATCCTGTTCTAATCATTTATCAACTGTTTGATAAATTATTTCTATAATTTTTGGGCTTACGTGGTAGTATCGCTGTTTAATGGGATCGTGGCCCTGAACGTCAATTTTATGTTCTGTTAGGTGAGTCGCTCTATGTTCGTTTGCTCGATATACTTTTATTTTTTATTTTAAATTATTTCTAATTGTGATTGTTGGCTTTCGTTAAGGTGGACAATTCCTTCGCACAATTATGGCGAAAATAATGACTGCGTGGAATGAACAGGCGCTGAACGGACGAATTGATATGCAAGTTTTTTGCATATGCATGATTTTATGCTTGGCGATGTTGAGGACCTTGAAGCGTGACGCAGAAGAGGAGTGGGTTCAGGGTGTCGCCCTGAAAGATGGGCCTCTGGAAGGTGACGCGATTCGCTGTCACACGATATTTTCCAGATGAGATAGTGAATCTGGTTCTCCAAAGAAGCATCAATCTCTCTATGCATCTCACCATGTGTGGATAAACCCTCAAGCTTTTCATCAGACAGATGATAAGCGTATGGGAGGTTGAATCGAAAGCTATTTGATAGTCAATCCAGGCCACCGACAGGCAGCGCTGGTGGAGTACTGTATCTTTGTAGACGTATCTGTCAATTAGCAAGTTCTCCCAGCAGCCTGGTAGCCCGTTTTTCGATCCACGTTGTTCGTAAATCTGTCTCCGTACAGGTCTAATTCACCGAACAATCCTGTCATTTAGGATAGCTTTAAAGATCTTATACGGCGTGTTCCTTTTTGTAGCATATAGCAGGGTGAGATACGGAAAAAAGTATAAAGAAAAAACTGTAGCTACTTATTGTAAGGTAGCTTAGAAAATAAATATATAGTTGAAAATTTCTGTAGAAAAGTTGAGCACGAATCCCGAGTGTAGCAATGAGATGTTTGTGCTAAAGTTTCATTTAAACCTGCATAATTGATCAAATATAAAAATTGAGAAAGCCTTGCGAGTGCAAAGAATAAGTACCCGCGCCCAAAGAGCGAGATCCCACTTGCACGTCCCGAGCAAAAGGCAAGGGTAGAATGGAAATTTTTGAAAAAGAGAGACCAGTGTTGCTGATTACGTTAGGTTGGTAAGGCCTGACTCATTTTTTTTGTGGGTCTGTTTGTCGCTATCAATCCTATGGTGATTGTGTCGGTATAAAGTATTTAAATAAAAGGTGTAGGCTAGACTTTATAATGTTTATTAGAAATAAGAACAGATAATCAGATAGAATGAATACAATAAAAACTTACACCTACCTTTTTACTCGAGAAAGAGCAAGAGAGAGTTGTCTTGTAGATTGGATCTTAGTTTTTTTTTAAAACAGCGACGGAATTTCACCGGATGTTTGTATGAATTTACTTGCACGAGTAATCTAAAGTAACTCAATTAATTTTTCAATTGGATCTCCGTTATTTTGTAGAGCAGCGACGGAATTCTAACGGATGTTTGTATGAATTTACTTGGAAGTAACTCAAGGGAGAGTTCTTTCACGAACGTATAACCGGTGGACTTTATTCGGAAAGTAACTCCACGACGACCGAAAGTCTCAGCCGAAGGGACTTTAGTTCAATGCTTGATGATACGTTAACTATTTTGCGAAGATCTAAACGTACACAACTTAGTGAGAACGTTTCTCCGTTCAAAATTTTGTAGAAATCGCGACTTAGTTAAAGCGGTTCGTACTACGTAGATCGAGTTGACAGTGAGACTGCTTGACACGTAAAGACGATCAAAAGGGGTGATATTAGGGTTTATATACGATAAAAATATGCAAAAGTGACGTCCGATTCACAAATCTGTAGATCGGCACGTCCGATGCACAAATCTGTAGATCGGCACGCGCGATTCACATATTTGTAGATCGACACGCGCGATTCACAAATCTGTAGATCGGCATGCGCGATTCACGAATCTGTAGATCGGCACGCGCGCTTAGCAATAATGAACTTTGAGTGGTTTACGCGAATGATTAATGAGGTCACTCTACTGATACTCTCGGTGATCGTTTATCTTATCTCTTGCTCTTTCAGGAGTATGAATTGTACGTACTACTTTAAAGATACTTAATGCACCTGGTCCGACACTTTTGGTTACAGCATGTCTGACGATTTACGAAATCATTCACTTGTGCACTACATGTTGTGCATTATTAGATGAATAATAGGTTGGTTATGGATCTTCAAAATTAAATTATATGTGTTTCTGCACGTGTATAACTATATACATGTGACACTATAATTAATTATCCTAAATCGATAAAATCTCATGCTTGGTTACATTCATTGCCTGCCAATCGTTATATTATCGCTTACTATCAGATATTTCATCCACCCATGATATCGCTTTATAATTACCTTGTTGTTTATACTTGATCATCAGTAGTGCTATAAACATAGTTAGACTCGAGATCGGATGAATGCGCCTGATTATGCATATAAGCCATTGTCTCTCGATTTTCTCCAAAGTCAAGTGGGTTGCGTCCATTTAGGCGTTATAACAAAATTTTTGATTTATCAACGTAACACCACTGACGCGCACCCTAACTGCGTGTATACGAAGTTTGTATCATAATTAAGGCTTATTGATAATTCCTGTCAATGAATGGATACGTGTTAATTCCGCTAAAGAGGTTACAAACTGAAAGCAAGTTGATCCTGTTAAATATCGTAAGATGAGGACGAATATTGAAGTCAATTTAATTCCTTCCATTAAGTATAATTATCAATATTTTATTCCAGAACGATTCTTGTTGACTCGAATTGCACTCAAGGCAATACCGAACAATTCCTTCTACAGACAATTTCACAAAAAATTGAAATAAAACGAATGTCGTTTTTTGCCCTATTTTATTACTTCGATAGAAGATGCCCGCTCGAATTTATTCTGTTTGCTCGTTTTTAACTCACACTCATTGTTAGGTTTTCAGGCTATTAATCATTTTAACAGGGATGTTCTCCGATTGCACAATTTTATTACAAATACCTAGGCTATGTTCTATTACTGTATTACATAGTATGATATCTGCAAAGTTATCACATGCGTCGTCTGCTTTCCCCATGTGCACAGGTCATTAGACCAAATTACTGTTTGTATTCGTAGATGACTTTCATTATAAACTTTACTTTCTTTGTGCCAAGGTCAAATAAAATAGCATACAATGTACATTCAAAATATCTCTTGATATAAATTTGTGAATAATACGTGTTTATAATTGTGTGAACTATCTATTCTTTCAGAAGTCGTGATGTATACCATACGTGTTATGATTTGAGTGGACTCTCTGTCGCACAAAATTCACCATGTCCGTTGATAATTGGACCATACTACACTAATTCCGTTGAACCAATCCATCCACTATACAATTTAGTGATATCGTCGGCCCGGAAAGGATTAAAGTATTTTGGATCACTGCCGCTACCTGATTTCATTCTCGGATAAAGAATCTCGATAAGTTACGAAGATTAAAACCTGAAATCTATAGCGGAAAATCACGAAGCCAGCAGTCTTTTCACATTTTCTGCCACATTTTAGATTTTCGAAGACTATTGACACAGTACAGAATGTTTGTATTACACTTCAAACTGCATTCTATCGATATAATTATTTTGGTAAAATTTACAAAAAGAAATAAAGACTTTTAGGAAAATATGTATATTTAGAAATGGGCCAAATATTATTTTTGAATAAATGGTACTCGTTACTGTGATAGATCAACATTTTTTCTTGCAAGGTTATCCCGAAATCTCAATTTATAAGTTAGGCGCTCGAACCTTACGTTGGATTTCTGGGGTTCGATCTCTGAAAATTTGTGTATGTACTTTACCTGAGGTTCTGATGGTTCGGATCCCACCTTAAACTGTAGGTCCCCCCATTATCTACTTGGCGGCAACCCAGTCCGTGGATGGTAGGATAAAATAGAAACCAGGCTGCACAATATGTTATTAGGCATACAGCTTTCATCAGATCACATGACTGAATTATATAATTATGCGTCCGTGGCTAACGTTTCGCCCAAAAATTACAACCTTAAATAAAAAATGCGCAGGATATGTGAGGCTGGAACCATCTTAAGTCTGAAATTTTCTTTCCTTTTTTCATAACGATAGTGTTTTCTTGCGTTGGGGACGTGGTAGGGCCTGAGCTTTCCTCTACTGAGTTTGATGGCTATGATTGTGGTAGCATTGCCACTGACAGGTTTTCCCATGCCAGACAGGCAGAGAACAATTAGGCAAGGGATTAAGAGAAGCATTAAAAGCTACAAATATGATGGAAAGTATTAAAAAGTTTTGAAAGCGATAGTCATTTATCGAGGATCGCTAGAGCTCTGCTGGATTCACCGCTGGGACAGCATGCGGAACGGCGGTGATGGTGAGCAGCGAGATCGTCACGCAGATCTCATCAATCCCAAATCTGGCCAGCAAGAACATCTGCAACAAATGGTAAACAGTGGAAAACCAGCTGTGCTTGCTGTGGATGCCTAAACTAGCATTAGCGATAGGCAGCCAACCTCCGCAGCAGAAATAACGTGGGAGAGCATCAACTAGAATGCAACAATGGTTGCAACAAAAGTTTCAGTAGGAGATCTTATCGTCGAGGTTAATGAACATCAGCTGGAGAAGCAGAGATTCAGCAATCAAGCAGCTAATTTGAATGGTCATACCATATGGACAGAGATGTTATGCGCCTTTATTTTTTGGCAGTAAATAGTGTACAAGGTGTGAGGAGAGAACATCATCGTCTGTTCTTACTTAAGTACCCGCATCTAGCCACAAGAATAAAGGAATATAATCTAGCAGTACATAAACGCTGTTCAACAATATCTGAAGATGTTCTTAGAATCTGGCAAGAAATTTCTTTCGGCTATTGAACTAGCTACCATCAAAATGGAACTAAAAAAACAACCTCTTGTTGATAAAATCCCTATCAAAGATGTGGTTAATGAAGAGCTGATTGAAGCTGAAGGCATAGGTGCTAGGGATGATGAAGATCACGTACTGAATACACTAGAATCACGTCCGAAAATTAGAGTTCCCATTGATGTAAACAGCGAAATCCAAGAAAAACTACAACACCTTGAAAGGAATTTTGGTCGTGATATACTAGAGTTTGGATATGTCGAACCAACACAAAGGCATTCTCTGCCCAAGATGTAGATCATGAAAAATCTGCATGCACTAATGGAGCAGCTGAACAGCAAGATTATGTCTATGCATTCAAAATCAGATCTTACTGCGTTACTGGTGCAAACTCTTGTCTAGTTTGCAGTAAGGTGGGCCGAAAAATGAAAAAATTGAAAATCTTAAAGTGGATTACCAACCAAAGTTGTAGTGTGTCATCACAAATAAAAAACTGTAATACCTATATGTTTTTGGGGTCGCTTAATCTGAATATGGTGTCAGATTCGCTCTATTACGTCAGCGTTTTTGAGCAAATTAGCCCTTTTGGACATTTTTTAAAAACAGCATAGAAGGACATTGAAGGAATGAGCGAGAAAGTGAGAGTTTTCTTTCAAAGAATTTAAACTAGAAATATGGATAATGTAGAAGTTGCAATTTCTTCAGAAACAGTTTATAATTTTGCAAATTTGTAAATGTTCTGAACAATGTACATTTATACAGATATTTAACTTCAAAAAGATTTATCGCTCATGAATCTGTCAATGAATAAATATGTTATTTTTGGAGGAAATTGGGTGACAAATATTATTGATATTTTGCATTTTTGTGTAATCCGCCTATTTATATACAGGGCTTGTATATTGTCATTTAATCCACAACCCAGTGGGCACAAAAGTCCTAAAGTTGTTCTGTGGACGTTTTTTGGCGGATGCCTTGAGGACGTCCTGAGGACCGTTTAAAGACATGAAAAGATCCTAAGTTTGCTTTAGAGACTTCAAGTCACAGGACATAAATGTGCGTTCTAAGGACGTCCTTAGAATGTCCTGGTGTGCACTGCGAAGATGCTGCTATACGAGTAAGTTTGCCGAAATTTGTATAGTTACATTGATTCGGCGTGAACTTTGCATGAATGAATCTAGGGGTGAATTGATGATAAAAAACCGTTTTTTTGCATACACTTGTGATACTATATCTTTTAAAGTTTTATTTTTATTAAAATCTGCGTTTCATGATATTATCCACCCACAACCATCTTCATCCACCTTACCTTTTGGGTACCCGCCCATTCAATGGGGCAGCGTCCGCTACTTTTTTATATATGGTGTATTCGCCCCTGAATGAATCCACCTTGACAACAGTGGGCGTTTTTTTACATGCGGACCTGCGCTGCGTTCTGAAGGCCGCCTTTTTTTGTTCCGAATATTCCATGAAAAATAGAATTTCTCCAAAAAAAAACGGCCTTTACTGGGAGTCTTCATATTCTTTATGAAGATCGGATTATTGATGATTTCCAGGGGCCTTAAGCTTGCGACCTATTATTTCTTGGACCAAAGTATTACTGTATCCTTGCGACCGTCAAAGTAGAGTCCGCGAAGTTCAGCTGTAGCTTAAATATATTGCAGCTTTTTTTTTGCGTTTTTTCTTCTCTCTTAGTTTATTTTTGTCGACGATTTCAGTAGTGTTTTCTGACGTTATAATGCCATAATCTGCTAAAACTGACGTTGCTAAAGTTGTATCTGCTCTGTCCGGAATTACAAAGCGATCAGCCTGTAAATAAGGTTCTTGTTTCTTCTTTTTATCGAGCCTATTTTTTTGTTTCACCCTATATGATTGCTCAATGGAACTTATGGCCATCATCCGAGTAATTCTTTGATCTATCAGCAAAGCTCGTTCCTTAGTTGGGACTTTTTTAGAGTTTTCACAGTCACAGCTAGAGAATTCCGAATATTTACAAGCTGATATGTCGAAAAGCGTTTTCATCTGGGTTTTGAAATTTGATAGCTGAGTTTCATAACTAAAAAAATTCTTTTGTATCCTTCTTTCTATAATTTTCCATTAGGCTTTTGTACTTATTATGATATTTTGTGATTTGGTTTATCGCTCTTTTTTTCATCGAGGACGGTATAGAGGCCAATTGCCAGAGGTCAAGTAATTCAATGGCAAGATCATTGATCACATCGGTAGAAGGGTGATCGAAACCATGTGTAAGATCTTTCTTTTGTTACATTTTTCCAAATAAGCTTTATACACGTCCTCATGCGTAGGAAGAACTTGAGAGCTTAGTTCTTGAGACTTACCGAACACCAGATTCTCGAGATTGTTACGTTTATTAATTTTTTATTTTTCCCATTTTTTGAAATTTACCTTCTAACTTAGTAAATCCAATAGATATAATTTCTGCGTCAAGGCCGTTCACCACTCTGTGAGCATGTGCAATATGCCTGGATGGGCACGCATATGCAGTTCAATTTTTTTCTCCCCTCACTACTAGACACCACTTCGGCATATATTCGCATATCCTTAATATCGACAGGTCCAATTGATACGGTTCTATCTCATAACGAGTATAACGAAAGGTCCTATCTCGGAGACGGCGCTTGATTTCCCAATAAAATTTATATGAAATTTTGTTGATTCCTAAATTTGCCACCCGAGATAGAACCCTTCAATATGCACGTTCGTCGACAATAAAAAAAATGATTCAGTAACCTAAAAGCATCTGTATATAAATGTAAGTTGTAAAAAATCTATTCTCGCAAAATTTGCTGCTGTTTCCTGCATGTCGAACAATGAGCATTACAATGGGATGATTTACAAAGATAACAGGGTGTTTTTTCTCATAAGAGAGCGAGGTAAATTATAGGCGACCTCCAAGTCTTATAAGAATATTATTGTCCAAAAATGGAATCAATTTTCTCAATAGACTTGACCTGGAAATGTCGTTTCCTTTGTAAGTTTTTGCACTCATCAGAAAATGCCTCAACTTAAACTATGAGGAGCCAATTAATTTTAGCTTTCATATAATCATCGGGTTCTTCTTCTTAAAATAATGTATACTTTTTCCAAAGATCTGTACTAAATCTCTTAAGATTCTTATTTTTCGTCATTCCAGGTTTCAGCTTGAACTGAAGAGTGTAGAAAAATCTATAAACTTTTATTGTAACCCGTAACCATTTAGGCCAACTTGAATATTTTTTTAAGAGATTCAAATCTAACGATGGTTTGGTTATTAAGTGATTAACCATATCAACGATGGAAACGGGTTGTTCGGAAATCTCATTTTCAGGATTTAATATTAGTTCAATATTAGTTTGTCGTCATTGTTCTGCAGGAAGCAGTAACCACATAGGGCCTATAGACCAGAGAGGGTGTGTTGGCAATTCTGAGTTTAGTATTCCTCTAGGTCCACAATCAGCGGGATTATCTAGAGGTGCGACGTGGCGCTATAAAATATTAGGAATATGAGTGATAATGTTATCACTTGATTGCCGAGGAAGGTGCGTTATCGTTATAGTTCATTGTATATCTAGGGCGTAAAGAAGGTAAAATAGCCGTACGCCCTTGATGCACACGATACTTTTTGTCCTACCCACCTTTAAAACAAGCATGTGAAGTAGATAGAGAATACGGTGTACTTGAAAATTTTAGATTATAAGTGAAAGGAAGAAATAGCGTACTTTGCAGAAGGGAGACTGTGGGGTCCAGTGATACAATTTTTTTTTTAATGATAAACATAATTTCCTCCATATTTTCACTTGCGTGGTGTAGCGTGTGTGTAGCGAGCGTACATTTTTATGTATCGGGCGTAAAGTTTCATGCGGCGGGCGTAAAGTTTCATGTAGTGGGCGTAACGTTTCATGTCGGCCCGGTGGGTGAGTGCGGTTGTTCGGACGTCACTGGGCTGAAAGCGGTCACATTACGCCTGCTTCACGTGCATGCAATTGCGCGTTTTCAAGGGGGGTTGGAAAAAAGGATTTTTTGCAACCACTCGAGTACATCTAAAGAATCTGGCCAGGCATAGATTGTTCTTGAATTTCATTTTAGGGCTTCGAGAATATGTTGGATTAACTTTGCGAGAAGTACGACCGCACATAATTCCAATTTTTGTATAGATATGGATATGAATTGTGCGACCTTTGATTTGCCCATAATCCCATTGACACACGCTCTATCGGGATATACAACTCACAGATAAACAGAAGCTGCGTAATCCAAGCGCGATGCATCTAAGAACCCGCGAATCTGTTTACATTGAGTTGGACGAACTTGTGTCCAACGCGGAAAAAGAAAGATTTTGAAATGTAACCAGCTCTGAACAATGATCACGTCAATATGTTTCAAGGTTTCATTTGCTTTGTTTTTTCTACAAAATGTTTATTTCTTACCAAATCTATTTGTATATTGTTTTTAGAAACACTGGCATACCTAAACTTCAGTATTGAAATTTTAGTCGATATCAACCAAGTTATTAACGAAATAGCCTAAACGGCTTGTACTACCCGACATTTGCGATGTACTTCTGTACACTGAAGAGGAAAACGGGCCCAACTCCAAAAACCGATTGTTTGCCATTTTTGAATAATGATAGCGAGCGAAGCCGACGTGTTAGAAACTTGGTGCAATTACCAAATTACCAAATTTAGGAAGTCGGGTTTATTTGCTCAAAAAAGTAGCAAAATTTGAATACAAATTCCTGCCAAAGGATTTTTGGGGATGCCTTTTTCAAAGTTAAAAGAAAATGTTTCCTTCATTATCCTTAATTACTCATTTTTTCTCTTTGCTCTGTAACTCTGCGACCTAAGTTTCGTAACATATTACATAACATTCCTCACACTCACACTCTGTTCGGTAACTCGAAGACATAAGTTTAGTAACACGTATGTAACCAGGTTGTGACAGTGTTATGTTATATAGATGTTATGTACCACTTACGGGACGGTAAAATAATGATAAATTTTCGAGAAAAAAAATTGTTTTATATATCCCGCTGGGGATTCCTAAACTACCTAACCTGAGCCTATAAGCTTAAATCTATCGCACACTTGGATCTTGTCGACAAAATCTTAGGCAAGCTTTTTTAGTCCAGCCGTCCTTTGAAAAATAGTGCATGAATTGATACTTATTATTTGACTTCGTTTTTTTGTAGTGTTAGCATTTTTAAAAAAAGTCTATATGTTACAGTCCAAATCCTGGGACCGACGGTGTGAGTAAACAATCGTCAAAGATAGCAAAAACAGGTGCTTAGTTTATTGCAACGAACCTATTTGTATAACGGACAAAAAGTTTTGGTAAAAAATGTAGTTTTCATAAATACCTACAAAATGACGGGTCTTGCGTTAAAATTCGTTTATTTTCCTACTTAGAAAAAATATAAATCGTCCAAAATTGACCTGTTTTGAATATGCAATTGCTGTTGCAATAATCAAGCAACAAGTTTCAAACCTTTAGAAAATATGCCCCATGGCACTCTTAACAAGTGTGCAAGACTTCGGCCCAAAACAATGATGAGTTTTCCCAAAAACTCATTTGTCATGAAAAAATAGACTACTTTTCAACGGAATTTCTATATTTTTGGCCAATACGTTATCAACTAAAGTGGGTGATTGTCCTCTGCAGGAGTTTTGTCATCAAGTACACGTAGCGGCAAAACAAGTTTTTATACTAAAACTGAATAAAAGTGTGATATTTGTCTATAGATTAAAAAAATGTTTGCACTTCAAATATTACTGAAAATTACGGCTACTGCAACTTTAAACACGCAAAGCTGAAATTTACATGAAGTATACAATAAGTGCTGTACTATTTGTTATAAAATTTACGAAGCAATGTATTCTTATTTTGTTGTTAATCACGGTGACTGATTATGAAAGAAGGCTTGATGCAGTCTGTGGTGGCGGAGTGGGAGATGCTGCTGTAGCCTACGTGTGGTTATTAGACAATATTTGAAATGTTTTTTACATTTTTCTTAATGAAGAAATTTTTAAGATGCAAATTAAAAAGAATAAGGTATATATTATAATCAATCTAATAAGCAACAAATTAATGGCCAAATTGGAGAAGATAAATAAAAGAGTTTTAAACTTAAGGCATTAGATATAATTTTTTAGATGAGTAACTAACAGATTTGTTGTTTTGATATTAAAACTGTTTGCAATCTGAATACGTGAATTCAATTCTGGGGCAAGCGCATGGCATGCGACAGCGGCTTCCCCCACTACGCATCCAATGACTGCGCCGATCCTTTTCTGTGAGCTTATCTGTAAATCAGACACAATGATTGAAAAGTTGCAGGCTCCGGAAGCTACGATCATGGTTCATTAAAGCAGCCAATCCCGACGCAACTGGATCGCGTACGTCATCCGCTCCTGCTCCTTCTATCACAGAAGGCAAGCAAGAGCGGGAAATTCACGCAAGAGACTTTGTACAACACTGCTCCTTGGAGTCCGGTCTCTAGTCGCGCTAGACCTTACGCGACAGACGGCACAGTTGGAGATGAAAGTTTCACCTCTGGATGAAGCGATAAATTTTCCACCGAAAATTGTATAATTAAATTCCCAGTTTAGAAAAATTTCAACCGAAGAGATGAATTTTAAACAAAAATGGAATAGTTAAATTTTCGGATTAAAAAAGATCAATTTTGAACAACAAAACCAAAAACGAATTTTCAACAAAATAGTTATTTTCAACCAACCTGAAGAATTTTCAAATCAAATTATGACTCTTCAACTGGACAAACTTGAAGTACTTTCTTTTTCTATAATTTAGAAGAGGGATAGTAAAGAGGCAAGAAGAAGCTGAAAATGATTGTTTTATTCATGATCAAAGATTATATTTTTCCTTACGGGGCCCTTCGTTCTCTGTTCCCCCAAAGGGGGCTCTGCCCCTCGACGTCGCCGGGGCTCCGCCCCGGACCCCGACGCCCTCCCTCTTCAACCTGCACCCTCGACACACACTTGCATACGAAAACCATTCTTTTTTTGCATAAAATATCGTGTGTCACTTCGCAGCACACCGTTGACGACCTCGCCGTCCGGCGGCGAACTTTGCAGTTAGGACTAACGGGAGAGACAGAGACGCACTAACCTTTCCCAATTTTCCTGCCTCTAACATTTTCCTCAATTACTTTTATGTGTTTTTTTTTCTCGATATTTTATTGTATTGTGAAACATTGATTGTCTCCTCCCTTATTTAATTTGTTTTCCCCCACCCCCACGCTCGAACGTCACGGTTGGGTACCGAATCTTGTCATTTGAACTAGCGGGAGAGTCCAAGGTTTCCACGTCCTCTTCCTCTCGCCTTCACGCTTTCTTTTGCGCCCTCGCCACACCCGATATTTATACCAGTGTTCACATTGTGTTTCTTATGTTTCTCATGAATTTGTTACATCCATATTGCTGATGACGGTGTGATCTATTTCGTCCTTCTCATTTGTGTGCCCTCCCCCCTTTTACCCTCGAACTTCACGGTTCGTTGGCGAATCTCGCTATTTGAACTAGTGGTTGAGCCAAAAGGGCCCCAAGTCCTTTTCCTCTCATCTCGATGCTTTTATTTGTACCCTCCCCCCAAGTCACCCAACTCGCGGGGCCTCATCATCCCCGCTCGGGGCCGACCCCCTATTCTCCGGGTCATTCGATCACGTCGCTCTCCAGAGACACGGGAAACCTTTCCCGAAACCCCGAAGTCTCGTCGCACACCACCTTCCCCATCTTCACAATTCATGGTCAACTTCGTGATCGCACTTCACAACTTCATGATCGCACTCTACTTCGACTCTCTTCCGGCCGACCCCGCAGATCGCGAATCTCCAGGCTGTCGCCGCACTCGCCGACCTGTCTGATTAACCCCTTTCAAATTCTCACTAATCGACCATTCTGTACACTGCAATTCTCAACACACTCAGTCTTACGACTGTTATTATTATAACTGGACCGTAACACTTCCTTGGTGTAGGTGGACGCAGGCACACTTGTCCAGTCCTAAGATCATGCCAATCGCTTTAGAGTACTTATTTACCCTGCCTGTCCTCTTTTGAAGAAGGCAAGAGTTAAGGGTCGTACATGTAGAAAAGGTGGTTGACCTTATATTCTCTTCTGTTTGGCGGGCCACATAGGTATCTAGAGCTTCTGCCTCGCAGCACAATTGATAGAGGCAAGAGGAAGATTCAGAAAAGTATCGGACCTAGAGAGTCTCCTTGGAAGACCTCCCTCTTATATGTGATATAGCTAGTAGTCACTTATCTTTTGTCAGATGTTATGACAAATCTTGTTAGCCACAAGAGCATAAGCTCTTTTATGCATCACACTATTTTTGGATGCACCTCCAGGCACTCAAGCAGCTTGATAAGTAGATCATGGTTCGTGTTACCGAATGCCTTACGTTATTCAATCCAAGCCGTGGACATATTGCGTCGATACCTAATCGAGTCCTGGGTAATACACCTGTCTATTAGAGGGTTCTCCCTGCAACCTGCCAGTCCTCTCTTGCATCCACATTGTTCAACTATTGCACTCCATACCGGCTCGATAAATGTTAATATCCTGTCTTTGAGCATGGCAGTGAATAGCTTGTATCTGGTGTTTAAACAAGCTATGGGCCTGTAGTTCTTTAGAATTGACAAATCTCCGGTATTAGGGATCAGTACCGTGCGTCTGTACCTTGTAACTGTTGCCTTTGTATGTTTGCTGGCGGATGTTGCTCTTCTTCTTGTTGATAAAGAGTTTCATATCCGTTTTTGCGCAAAAAGGATACCTAATCTCTTAAATACTGGAGCGTCTTATGAGCATATTCTAGGTTCATATTGACCCATCATTCGTGTAACCTCTGCAAGAATCCTGTTCGCGCCAGTGAGCTTCTTTGGGAATAGATAAGGATGCCCCTCCTGAATTGATTCGACCATTTAAAACGATGTTCTCGCATTTGTCCGGGGCCATTGCCTGGTCGTTTCCTCGGTTCGGTCCTATTGCCACTCCCAAATGTACCATGACCTCCATCCGAGAGAGGCCTATTGTGTGTGGCACTGCGCGATACTGGCGACGTAACCGCATAATTCGTTGCATTAAGGAGTTAGCCTAATGCAACGTGGCTGACTGCAAGAGTCGGAGCTCTCGGGCAATGGGGTCGCCACACCCCTACGCCATAATTAACGGCTTTAATTAAAAACAATTAATATTTTTTTTCAAACTTATTTTCAGGTGAACCCGGTTTTTCATCATAGCCACGGACCAAGTCAAGTGACTAATGGGATGAGGATGTTATTAGTTGATTTAAAACGATGTTTGCGGCCGCCAGTATTGGGGGTGACAACAGTCGCCTCTGGATGCTTTCTTAGAGCTACCATGTGTCACTCCATAGGTTTTTAGTCGCTTGCTCCCTCATGGTCTAGGAAGTTTCTTACAATGCGACAGGTATTTCATAAAACCGCCTACTGAGCTGCAATATATACGTAGTACCCTTGAGCATAAAGCTTGGCATCAGATCTGGGTATTTGATGATCTTCTGAAAACACCTTGCCAATGCAGGATGCACATTCGTCAGGTACTTGTACCAGAATTTGTGCACCACGTCTGGACCTGGAGCTTTCCAGTTAATTGCCCTTTTCAAAACCGTTCGAACATTTGAAGCTGTGATGTTAGTCAGCTCCATTTCAGGTTTTCTTGCTCTTGCTTTCTCTGGATGGAAGCACGCAGTGTTCAAATTGCTTCTGTTAGTTTTTCCCCAAACACCCGACCAGTAGTTAGTCATGTCTTCCAATTGAAGAACTTCGGTTTCTTGCTGGTTATTTTGCTTTAAACTCAATTCACGATAGAAGCTTCTATTATCTGCCTGATAGGTTTGATTTTGTTGCCTTCTTGCTCTACTTTTCTTGTAACGACGCAGTCTAACAGTAAGAACATCAAGTCTTTGCCGTTGGGAGTCTATAATCTCATCCAATATTGCTGGTGTCAATGTCTCGATGATGAGGGTGGATGATTTTAGTAATATGGTGTATCAGCTTTCTGGTCCTATTTCCTTTCTTATAACGAGTCAATAGACCCAATTTGCCCCTTACTATACTGATATCCATATCCAACCATATCTTCCATGGTTGATCTCGATTCCTTGCTTGGGTAAGTACTGCATTTGTAGGCCTAGTCCTGCGGTCCAACGTTCTAACGGTTTCTATAGCTATATATATATATATATATATATATATATATAT
>JAABKJ010002844.1:0-27057 GCA_011634705.1 Andricus grossulariae
AGGGCTCACTTAATGCCCTATTGCCCAATTTAATACTCCGCATTAAAAAAAACCTGTGGTCCTGCTAGCTTAACTTTAAGCTGGCAGGACCTCACATAAAAAAGACAGGGGTAATATTTCTTTACACCATAATTTGGGGCTCATTTAGGACTCATTGAATACCCTATTGCCAAATTTAATGCCCCGTATTTAAAAAAAAAACCGTGATCCTGCTAGCATAACGTTAACCAGACAGGAACACAGTTTTTTTTTTTCAATGCGTAGCATCAAATTTGGAAATAGGACATTCAATGAGCCCTAAATTATAGTGCTGCGAAATACTGTCTAAGTCGTTTTTTACCGTGTATGCTCCTGCCAGCTTAACGTTAAGCTAGCATGACCGCAGGTTTAAAAAAACCGCGGAGTATTAAATTTGGCAATGGGGCATTAAATGAGCCCTTATTAAGTCCTAAATTATAGTGCGAAGAAATATTGCCTAATAAGTAGTTTTTTTCTATATTTGGCCCTGCTGGATTAACGTTAGATAGCACGATCACAAGTTGATTTTTTAAATGCGAAGCATTAATTTTGGCAATAGAGCATGACATAAGCCCTAAATGAGCCCTAAATTATAGTGCAAAGAAATATTGCCTAAATCGTTTTTTTTATATGTGATCGAGGGGTTAACAACTCGTGAAGTCAGGTGTACACCTTCACTGAAGGTACTGGCGTGAAGTCACTGAAATCACTTGAAGTCAGTGTACACTCCATCGGTCGAGTTGTGAACTACATGTTGTTTTTTAAATGCGGAGCATTAAGTTTGGCGATAGGGCATTAAATGAGCCATAAATGACCCCTAAATTGTAGTGCAAAAAAAAATATTGCCCAAGTAGTTTTTTTTTCTATGTGTGGTCCTGCTAGCTTAACGTTAAACTAGCAGAACCACAGGTTTTTTTTTTTTAATGCGGAGCACTAAATTTGGCAATATGGCATTAAATGAACCCAAAATGAGCCTTAATTACCTACAGGTTTTTAGTCCATTTTTGCAATGTGGTCATGCCAGTTTAACGGACCTGAAAACTGACCAATAATTGCTATTTTTTGGCAATTTGATAACTATGTTTTTGCATTGGCCTTGAAAATGTCATTTGCCAATATTTTCGAGGCTATATTCGTAAACAGCAACTCGAAATACGATAGAATGATTCCTACAGAGTTTGTATTTTTTTAATATTTGGGAGTTTTTTGGTCGAAAATATGAAACTTGTTTTTTGGATATCCTCCGAATGATATTTTACTTTTGGACTGGGAAAATAAATTTTCCAAAAGGTTTCAAACCAGAGACTCCGAAATTCGGAAAAGTCATCAAAGTAAACAATTAACATATTTTATTATAACCCTTGTTTATTTGTAATAATAAAAAAAATGATTCTAGCCCTGCTAGAAAGCCTTAAAACCTTGTAAAAGACACGAAATTGAAAAAAGTTTATGAAATTTAAATATTTTGAAGACTTCCAACTTTCGATTTTTAATTTCAAGCAGTTAAATTTGTATAGAGCTTTCGAATTCGGAGGATTTTGGAATTAAATGATTTTAAAGATTGGTCAGTAAGTAACTTGAAACTTCCAAATTTAGATCTCCATAAAATTTGGATCGTTTCCAGATTAAAAGCCTCCAAGTATTGATAGTTATCCAATACAAAATTTCAAAATAAAGAGCTTCTAGATTTGAATGATTTCCAAACGGAATGAACTTCAGAAAAGCTGTGGAATTTATATCGTAATTTCTAAATTAAAGGTTTTCGAAATTTGACAATTTTTAGATGGAAAACTGGATTCTTCTTATTTCCACGTTAAAATCATTCAAATTGAATCTTTTATAAATTTCTAAAGGGTTGAAAGCGTCCTGGTCAAATAATTTTGAAAAATGGGTCCCAAATTGAGAATAATTGACATTTGTAGGTTTCGAAATTTGTAAACATTTAAAAATAAAATTTTCAATAATCGATACATTTTGGTACTATACTTGCGATTTTTGAATTGGAACTTTCATATTTGGATGGTTTCTAATTTGACGATTTTCAAATATAGGTGCTTTTGAATGTTGAACATTTGAAATTCAGATCAATTGTAAACTTCCAGGATAAAAAATTGATTGATCTAAAGATTATAATGTTCAATTTTAATTACTTGAACAATTCTTATTCTCTGGTCATTCCATTTTATTTCACCGAAGTCGGTTGCGACCTGATTAAAACAATTTTTGATTCTTAACAGTAATAAAATTCAATGCTTTTTTAACTTATTTATCACATAAATTTATCAAATGGTTTTATTTAGAAATTTGATATTCGAAATGCAAAGGTACGGAAAATTTCACATTTATGTCCATTATCCTATATACCCATCCACACATCACTACTTTCCAACCGAGCAATTCACGCCTACCCCGAAAGGGAAACGGCTTAATGATATAATAATAATAATAATAATAATAATATGCTTTGGTGAAGCGTAAAATGAATCTGAGGACTTTCAAAACAAAAGTTTATAACAAACTTGTAGATCTTTTTTTATTGAACAACTTTTGTCTTTTTATTTTTTTTTCGTACCTTTTCTCGTATTTCCAAAAATTCAATTTTATTATTTTTTATCTTATTTTTTAGGATTAAAATAAAATCTACTCATCCTATCTAAAAGTAATAAGCGACAATTTTGTGGATCATTTCTGGACGAACTATTTTTGTCTCGTAGCTTGTGTCGTTTGTCTACAAATTCAATTTTTTTTATTTTTAATGTTTTTTACGAATAAAACAAAAACCACGCCTCCTATAAAAAAGTAATTTAATACAAATTTGTGGATGTTTTTGGGGTTCACAATGTTTGTTTATCCATCTTTTTTTGTATTTTGCATAGTTTGACGGCCAAATGCAATTTTTCAGTATTTATTGTGCGATCAAAATTTGAATTTTCGATTTTCAAAGAAAATTCAAGAAGTTGTTGTGACAATTTTGTATGGCTTTTGAAAGGCAACGATTTTCTTTGCTTGAGATTTTTTCATATTGTGCGTTGTTTGGCTCAAAATTTTAGTTTTTTTTTTTAATTTTGTGAATGCCATAACTCTGGTGATTTGTTTTTTCTTCGAAAAAAGTCATGAGGATAAATTGTTCGTCCATTTGAGTTCTACGAATAGCCGTACATAGAATTTTTAAATCCACAAAAATTGTGTTCTCCAAAATTTTGAAAAAGCTCTAACTTTTTAAATGTTAATCCAAAATGGCTGGCCAGCAAACTCGATCTTTCTTTTTGGTCCCTAAAATTGTTTGCCAAATCCAAATCCAATTCAACTCTCAAGCCGAAAAGACAAATTATCTATCAAAAAGACGAATGTTCTACGAAGAAATTAAATTTTCAATAAATTAGTTGGATTTTTGACCAAATAGTTGAGTTTTTAACCTGAGAAGATGTGTTTACAACCAAATGGTTAAACTTTCCATTGGAAAAGTTCAATTTTCAATCAAGAAGTTGAATGATCAAATAAAAAGGATAAATTGCAAGTTCAGGTCTTGTATTAATGTATATAAAGAAACTCACACTCTACCGCAATCAACACAAATCCAGAGAAATTGAAAATGCTTACCTGAAACAGATAAAATAATTTCAATTAGCAAATAATTTCTCGCAAAAATAATAAAATTTTCAATCCAAAACGAAGAATTTTCAACCAAATGGTTAAATTTTCAATCAATTAGTTGAATTTCCCACTAAAACCTGTTAATTTTCAACCAAAACTAAAATAGTTTAATTTTCAGAGCAGAAAAAATAATTTTCATGTAAAAAACGAATCATCGACTAAATAGTTAAATTCTCTACCAAAGACCACCAAAGGCGATTCAGAGAAATTCGCGGAGGTCAGTTTTCACATTAAACTGATACCTTCTTATTATGATGATGATGTAAAAAAGATGTTTTTGTAAATTTTATTAGGAATCGTCAATATTAGGTGAATCGAGTTGAAACTCAACATTTATCCTCACAATAAGCCATCGAATACGAATCATATGTATTTTGTATTCAATTATTTCCATTTAATCATTTTATAATTATATTGTGTAAGTAAAAAATTGGGTTTTGCGAGTTATTGGCGCTTATTAATATTTGTTCCCCTTCTGTTATTGCAAATAGTTTATAATACCTATAATGCTACTTTCTACCCATAATCAAATGTTTATTCGAATTCATTAAACAAATTATTATTGTCGTCAGAAATTTTCTCTCAGAATTAACTTTTTAGTTAGAACGGACCAATTATGAATCAGATTTAATATACATAATTGTTGAAATGATTTATTATTATTTATCACTATATTCTCTTGGAATGATTCTAGATAGTTGCAGTTTTTCTATAATTGTCCACTTTCTATCCACTTTTCACTTAGTGTGTGGTATTAATTCTAGCAATTCCAAAAACCTATACGTATAAATAAATTATTATTGTTTGTAACTATCGTCCACCAAAGTAATGCTAGATAGTTGCGTTTTTTCTAAATTTCTCAACATTCTGTTCAAGTTGTGCTTAGATTAAGGCAATTAATAATGCAATTAAGCCACAATAAATGTTTAAACAAATTATCATTGCTTATAACTATCTTCTTTTATATTTATGGTAGATAGTGCCGGGTTTTCCTGAATTTTTTAAATTTTTATTCACGTTTTAATTTGTGAGGTAATAATTAATGCAAGTTAAAAAGTGTAACTATTCAAACAATTGACTCAAACAGCATACATGACGCAGAAGTCTTCTGATTTCTACGCACCTCAAAACTACCTCCCCTCAAACCCACCAAAAAGAAATGACTTTTCCATCATAAAAGATAATTTTGCTACCAGAAGTCGGTGAATTTTCAATAAAATAGTTCCATTTTCTGTCCAAAAACTTGAATTTCCTATAATAACAAAAAAAGAATTTTCAAACAAATAATTCTTAATAAAAGAAACGAATTTTTAACAAAATAGTTAAATTTTTAGCCACAGAAATAAATTTAAAACCAAAATAATTAGTCCTCTCCAAAACAAGGAAATTTCGATAAACGAGTTGAACATTTAACCCAAAGGTTGATTTATAACGAACATTAATTTTCTAATAACAGGATAGCTCAATTTTCAATGATAAAGATGAATCTTCAACCCAAAAACTTAATTTTAACAAAGAAGATCAAATTTCAACCAAGCCGTTGAATTTTTCATTTAAAAAGACTTTTCAACCCAAAATACTTGGAATTTCATACGGGGTTTGCAATCAAGTGGAAACACAATAAAGAGGTGATATTTCTCTAAAAAGGGGCAAAAAAAAGAATTGTTTAAAATTGAAAATCTCCAAAAATGGATAATATCTAATTGAATGCACGTAAAAATTTTATAATTCTGAAAAAGGAATAAAAACACTGCACATTAGAAAAATGTTAATGGTTCGAATGAATCGCTTGAAAACGTATAGAACTAAAAATAAATATTTTTAAACTGAACAATATAAAACTCGAAGGCTGGAAGCTTAGACTTTTTTAGAATTATTTATTCCAAACTTTTAAAGTGGAATCCTAGACTAATATTTTCTAATTTTTAAAAGAGATATTTTTAAAATTTTCAATTACAAATTCGATTTTAAGCGATTCAATATTATGTTTGTTAACTTGCATTAATTATAATCTCGCTGAGTAAAAAGTCAACAAACAGAGGAAAATTTCAGGAAGACTCGCAACTTTCTAGCATGATTATAAGACAATATGATTCTAGATAATAATAATTTGCTTCAACAATTATTTTTTGAAATTTATTTGACTGTTGCCTCGCTCTGACTAAAAAGTTTAAACATGTTGAAAATTTTAGAAAAAACCGTGACTTTCTAGCTCTATTCTAAGAGGGATTTGCGGAAAATAAAGATAAATTGTTTAAAAAATTAATGTCAACATCTCATTATCAGTGAAAAATAGTATTTTATGCATAAGAAATAATTTCATTTTAAAATACAGCAAAAAATTCTAACTGCGTCAAAAACTCATAAAAAACAAATGTTCACTCATGCGGTTTTTTTGGAACCCTATAAAGCAGACCTATGGCAATAATATTCAAAAAGTAATTATTCAGTTTTATTTTATAATTAATTGTGAAAAGGAATGTTGTGTTTTCAATTGATTTATCTGGTATTGTTTATTCTAAATATATACACCATTAAACCTTTACTTGTCACGCTTGCCCCTTTCGGGGAAGCGTGACTCACTCGGAGAGGAAGAGAGTTGTAAGAGGCGGTTTTTTCATGGGGGGGGGGGCTCAAACGTCTTCTTTTCTCATGGAAAATACATGCTAAACTTCATGGGGTCTTCCGTAATGTCCGAATATTATTTTTATTCAACAAAAAAATGCATCTATTTTTCTGTAGATTCGAACAAATTTGGGTTGAATATCAAATCTTTCCAACATAAATTCAATACTTTTCGAAATTTGACCAAAAAAAGGAAGATCAAAAGTATCAAAAGAACTATATTCTTTTAATTCCTTCTGATTATCTATAGATAAAATGTCAGTTTGTTTGTTTTTGATTTGTTGAATTCTAATTGTAAAATGTAGCTCAATTAACTTTCGTGGGTAATGATTGAGAAAAATGATATTCCTAACAATATTCAAATTCTCTTTGTGAAATGAAATGTGGGTAAAAACCTAGAGCTCTGTCAACTAAGTTTTTGACTACTGCAATTTTGTTTTAAAAAGGATGAGCCGAAAAGAAATTCAAAATTCTACCTCAATATGTACTTCTCCTATACCAATTGGTAATAATATCACTATCCTGATCTTTGATTACTTCTATGTCCAAAAAACTGATTTTATAATTTTTCTCTATTTCATGGGTAAATTGAAGTTTTGGATGAAAACAGTTGAAAGCATTAATAACTGCCTGCAACTTTGCTAGAGGAACACATAATAATGTGTCATCAACATACCAAAAGTAAAAGGACAAAACAAAATCTAGCTTCTTGAAAGCAAAGACCTCGAAAGCTTCCATAACTATTTCTGCTAAAATCGGAGGTATGACTGAATCCATGGGAGTACCAAACTTTTGCCTATAAAAAGAGCCATTAAATTTAAAATGAGTTAAGTTCATAATAAAAGCTATCCCTTTTATAAAATCGTTTTGACTCAATCGATTACGTGTTTGTATATTGTCCCATCTATTTAAAATTGCCTGTTTAACTAATTCAAAGGATATACCTGGAAACATTTCAGCAACATCCAAAGAAATCATTACATGGTCTTCCGGAACAGTTTTTTGAATAATAATTTTTGAAATTCCCAGCCATTTTCAATATTAAATTTTGAAGTTGTAACGGAGTCTTTGAGTATAAAATTAAAGCTTTGTTCCAGAAATTTCGTCAGAGTGTTGATATTTGAAATAACCATTCGCAAAGGATATCCTTCTTTGTGAATCTTTCTCAAACCATAACATCATGCAAGAACTGCGTCTTTGGTATTTATATCAGCCCATCTTATATCTCTTCCTGAAAGTCCTTTCTTTCTCCAATTGTCTAGAACCTTAAAAGTGTCAATTCTTAATTGTTTCAACGGATTTTCATTCAATACATGAAACTTATGAGGATTCGAAAGTAAATCCTCAAATCCCTGATATAATCAGATTTCTTTATACAAACTGTAGTATTGCCCTTATCAGCATTCATGCAAATTATATCAGGGTTGTTTTTGAGGAAACATTTCGTTACCATGAAACCTTTAGAAATTTTACGATCAATGCTACTTATATGCAAACAATCCTTATCAAAAAAGCTCTTTGACAAGTGCAAAACCTTGTTTCGGAAATCTTATTGATCTAATATTGGAATTTTGTGCCTACTTCATTCAACATCTTTGAATATTTCCATCATTTTTTTCGATTTACTTTTCATCACATGGTTACTAAAACCTTTACCTAATCTGAAACCATAATTTAACCTTTCTGAAGGCTTCAGGGCCATTTGCAACTTTGATCTGATTAAAAAACATGATGTTGAAAAAGGGGGGTAAGAAATCACCTCCAATCCAAGTCAGCTAAATTGAAATTTATGAATCTTACATTAGATTAAAATCAAATACAAAATCCCATTTAACGTCTAACACTCAATTCAACGTATATTGCAATTCCTAAAAACAAAAACAAAATATTTGTTTCTTTGGACAAGAATAAAAAACAAAATTGAGATTCTTTTTGCAATTACCATACAATTATGATAAAAGTCTGATTGAAATTCAAGTTCTAAAATATAGAAGATAATATTATGAAACTTGTGAATCGGTTACGTCACCTTAAAAAGGAAAAAATAAAATTATTTACACACGAAACCTACACCGCTTCACTTTATTCAAGCTAAAAATAAATGCACAGAAACGCTACGAAATATGATAGAGCTTAACAGCAAACATGATACAAAAGTCTTCTGATTTCGAGTCCCGTAAACTGAAAGCTACCAATTCAAAATTTAGCCATTTCAGTTAGAATAATCATGCATAACTTATTCCAAAAGTAATATCATTGGAATTTACTGATTATAAATTTGAAGATTTAAAAGCAAATATTTTCTAGTCAAAAATTATACTTCATTAGAATTTAGAGTTCAAAAGTTTCAAATTGGAATCCTAGAAAAAATATATAAATTATGAGCAGATACATTAGAATAACTTGGAAAAACACATTATTAGATCTACCTATTTGCTGACGGCTAGTAGATAACTCATATCTAATAGACACCTCATGCTTTCAACAAACAATTATTTTGAAACCTACAGTAACATTAAATTTCTCATTAAATTTCAAATTGTTATGTTTCAAGAATCTTCAATTCTATTTTCTAATGCTTATAGAAATCAAATTTTCAATTGATAAATTATTTCTTTCTTAATTTTGAACGCTTTCAATATAAGATCATCTAGAAATTAAAAATAGTAATTTTTGATTGAAAAATGTACGAAGTACGACTAGTAAGAGATTTCTGGTTTAAAGTTATCAAATTGAAGCATAAGAGATGAAACAATTTCAAATATCACGTCTTCAGAATCGGCAACAATTAGGAATGCTGAGATATTAAATATCTCATTTTATAATAGATAGTGTCAACACTAGGGTGGTCCAATGTTTTTTAAGTTGCATGCATATCGCCCACAAATTTGTTTTAATCCACAAAGAAATTCATCACATTGAAAAAATTATATTTGAACGTTCCTCAAGCCCCGTGAATTTTAACACATATTTTCCATGAAAAACACTTTTTTGTAAATTTTATTGAGAACCGTTAATGTTAGGTGAATCAAGTTGAAACTTGACATTTCTCTTTACGATTAGCCATCAAATAGGTATCAGAGCGTAGTTTCCACATTTATCCCCCGTTAATCTGTTTTACAGGGTCTCAGAAAACCTTATGAGTGAAAAATTGAGTTTTGCGATTTTCTCGTTGAGAAAATTAGATAGGAGAGATAATAATCTTGGCCTATATATAGTCGGTTTTCCAAGAGCGAATTCTTCTTTTCTGATACCAGAATTTGATTAGTAGAATTTATAATGTATTCATCTCACCGCTGGATCTTCCAGTGAATCAAGAAAGAGGTAAGAGTGCAAATTCACATCTAAAAATACAGTCGTTATATTGTTTTTTTAATAAGATTTTAGTGTATGCAGAGCTTTGAACTGAATCAGCTACACTTGGTAGCGGCTATTCTTCGCAAATTCATCTCAGGAACGGGTAAGTGGTATTTTTAAACCTCTTTCCAAACACATTTCATCATTTTTATTTAAATGAAGTGAAAATTTTAGTAAGAATTTTAAATTGTGATGTAAAAAAAAGAAATATGAATACATGCGCATCGCAGAGATGATTATATTATGTTAAATAACAAAAAACATTAATCCTTCAAAAATGTTCCAGATAATAAAAGTCATAATTTAGATAATTGCTTCTTATACAAAGCTTCATAATTTTCATTTTCTTCTTACAGACGCATTCAGTTATAAGGATGCTAAAAACTGGGGCAAAAAATATCCGGAATGTAATGGAAAAAATCAATCTCCCATAATTCTTAAGCTAAATGCCCTGTTTGATTTTCCCGAGTATCATAAAACACTTCAACTTACAAACTTTCAGGAATTACCAGAGAAATTGACCATAAAGAATACTGGCCACACTGGTATTAAACATTATTCATTTCAATTTATAAATTTAATTCTGCTTCATGTTATTTATTATATGTTTTTCACTCTTTCTATAATATAGTGGAAATGAAAGCTGATTGGTCTGGAGAACCTCCAAGGTGTACTGGTGGACCCCTTTATGGGAATTACGTACTTGAAAAAGCGACTTTTCATTGGGCCCCAAAAGAAGTGAATGTTTAAAAATTTATAAATAATCTTCAAGTCTAAATGAATAAAAAGTCGCTAATCATACCAGCGATATTCCAATACTTCAATCAGAAGAAAGTGACAAGTAGAAAAGTTTAAGCAAAGAACGCGATATTGTAGCACTTTTAACTTCATTGACACAATGAGAATGCAGTGTCTCAATACTTATAGACTACGTCACTTCAACCTACAACAAGTATTCACAAGATGTTGCTTCAAAATGAAAACACTGAAATTATTTACATTCAAACTTCATATAAAAAACAACAGACAAGGAAAGTTAATAATTGTTTAATGAAATAAATTGCCAAAAATTTAGTAAACATTTTTACTGAACGACTTCAGTATGTAAAATTAACTTGAGACTTTTAATTAATCCATTCGCGAAATAATGAAATCATTCGCATTCATGAGTAAAACATGCAAATAATAAATCAATTGATAAAATTTTCAATCATTTTAATGTATTGTGCAATTTATGGCACCATTACTGAAGATCATAATCATGTTAATCATTTGCTTTTAACCGCACGAATGAAAAGTGGGCTGACGAGGTGTTTGAAGGTCCTGAGATAAAAAACAGAATATGGTAAGTCAAAAATTCGTTCTTGATATTTTCACTGTCGTGAACACTGAAAATCCTCTCGATAATAAATGTCATGTAATCATTTTTGTTCAATAGGAAGGAGGTGGAGATGCATATGTTTTTCTATAGGACAGATTTGAAATCATTTGAGAACGCTGAAACACAAAAGGGCGATCTTGCAGTATTTAACATATGGTTCTGGAAAAGAAGTGTAAATCAATTTGTTAAAATACATTTTTTCAATGAGTTATTTATTTTTTGCTTATATTGCTAAACAAACATTGTATTGCAAAAACTGAAAGTCAGAAAATACGAAGGCTATTATGTAACTTTTTCATACTTACTTCCTCTTTCACTTCCAGTTTCCACAAATTCATTTAAATGTTTTTAAATCTCTTAAAACCCAGCGAAACCATTGAAATCCGTGGTATATCTTATGAAATCCCTAGGAATCTCTTGAAATACCCTAAAAAATTAGAGGTCCATAACAGTCGTTTCATAAATACCATAAATTATTTCAAATCATTTGAAATCCATCGAAACTTTTTAAAATTTTCGAAAATGCTTTTAAAGTTATAAAAATGCCCTTTCAATTATAACCTCCACTAAGAAACCTTTACATAGTGGTTGACTGACACAACCTTGAAATTTCAGAACGGATTTGGTATTTCTGACCAATCGTTTAACAACCTGGAAAGAAACTTACATGAGGTGCAATCTCCAAATTCAACAGCAGGGATACCCCCGTTTTGCTTCACAAGTATTTTCGATGATATGGTGTCACCATTTACATTTTGCGAAGGCTCTTTAGATTATCCGCCATGCTCGGAATCTGTGACTTGGTTCATGGACGATTCTGGTCATGGCATTACCAACGGCCTGGTGAGTATCTATATTTCTTTATTACTGATACAAAAATAAGTTCGAGATTTTATTCACTATTATTATTTTCATTGGCATTTTTTTAGATAAATGAATTAAGGAAAATCAAGTTAGACGCAGGAGACGTGACGAATGTTAGACCTCCCCAGGCGCTGAACAAACGTCAAGTTAAGTTGGTGTACAATCATAAAGATTACGTGAATTTTTGGTTCATATACCAGTAGCCGGTGACTGTCGACAACTGACTGCGTTTGGAAAAGGTTTTTTGCAGTTTCCTTCATCCTTGGGCAAGAGTGCAAGCAAATGCGAGCGCTTCCAATAAAAAACCAGCTGCAGACAACATGGGGTAGATATAATAAATATGGGATTTTTATTGCAAATTTCTGAAAATAATATAAATGTAAGTGATGAGATGGAATAAAGTCTTAGGTCGCATCGATAATTTCTCCCTTTGAGTTATTTCGAGTATATATCCTCGTTATTAAATATCTACGTATAAATAATGACTAATTTTTTTTCAACTGAAAATTTGTGTTTGTAGGCACAGATTCTGAAGGTGATTATTAATACAGAATTATGAATTTAAAAAATAAATCGTGCTCAAGTTAAAACATATTCAAGGGGTCTTTGAGGTAGCAGAACAAAAATATTTTCCTATGGTAAATCATATTATGAGATTCAGAAATGTTATGATCCTCATGAACCTCTGGACATATGACATCATTGGGCACTGAATTTCTAATTTTAGATGGAAATTTTCGCGAACCACTACATTCAGAGTTTCTTCCTCTAATTGCAATTTAAATTCGTGTTGCAATTACGATGCAATTATGAAAAATGTCTTATTGATATCTAAGTTCTCAAATACAAATGTTTCAGGATGACCATCAAAACTTCACGAAAAAATTCCTGGTCAAAGCCCGGTTTTCTTCTGGAGTGCAAAAGTGTTTCTCGGCCATTTTTTCTGAATCTGAATTAGAAAAATTTCATTGATCAATAATCTTCCACTTCACTAAAAGGAAAAAAAGCTGCAGTTTATAAATAACGGAGTCAGAGGGTAATATTGTGAAACTTGTGAATCAGTTACGTCACCTTAAAATGAAAAAAAAATTATCTACACACTAAATCTACTTCACTTGAGTTACTCGAAATGAAAAATAATTCCACAGAAACGCTAAGAAATATGATAAAGCTTAACAGCAAATATGACACAAAAGTCTTCTGATTTTGAGTCCCGTAAACTGAAACTAAAAATTTAAAATTTAGCAATTTTAGTAAAAAGAAATCGTGTATAATATATTACAGAACTGAAATTCTTTTAATTTTTAATCTACCCAGTGCTAAGAATTTAATATATCTAAATTTTAAATTGTCATAAACGTACTGAAAAGAATATACATTTAAAAATTAATAATGCTTCGAATCTAATGACTAAACATTTAGAGACTTGCAAAAAAATACTCGAAAATTATGCTTTTTTAGAATTTTGCATTCCAAAGTTTTAAATTGGAAGCCTAGACAAAACATACCAATTATTGGCAAGTACATTAGAATATCTTGGAAAAACGTATTATTAGAGCTTCTTATTTTTTGATGCGTAGGGAATAATAATTCATAGACAGATGTTTTCAACAAACAATTATTTCAAAACCTACAGTAAAAAGGGAATTGTTCATTTATAAATTTTTTTACAGCCAGATAGGAATAAATTTCAAATAATTATATATTCATAATCTTCAATTCAAAATTTGCAATGCTTATATAAACCACATTTAGAATTAATAAATTAGATTTGCTCCGATTTGAAACGTCTAAAATTTAAATCATCTAATTACGAAGCGAAAATTGTTGAGTTTTGAATGCTTTCAATTTTAGATTATCTGAACATTGAAAATGGTGATTTCTGATTCAAAAATATAGGAAATAAGACGAATGAGAGACTTCAGATTGAATGTTTTAAAATTAAACATTGATAGATGAAACAATTTTAAATCTTAGGTCTTCATAATTAACAATCATGAGGAAGGCTGAGATATTAAATATCTAATTTAGAAATAAAATTCATCGTAAAATTGTACAATTCTAGTATATTTTTTCAAACCTCATGAAAATTGTTTAAATCCCTTAAAAGCATTAAAATTCGTAGACATTCCTTTGAACATGTTTAATATATTGAATATTTCGCGGCATCTTTTATGATCCCATGAAATATCTCATATCCTTCTGAATATTTTGAAATTCAGAAGAATTCAAAGAACTCGAAAGAATTCAAATCAGTACAGTCTAATGTTAATTGAATTGATTGATTAATTCAAATGTCCTTAATTTTGTGCATTATTTTAAGGTTTTTGGAATCCCCTGAATTATCTGAACAACTTAAAGTCGCGGAATTTCCTCAATTATTCAAATTATAAAATCGAAGAAATCCGTAAACTCCAATTGCTTCAAAATAATGCAAAGAATTGAGAGGAAACTAATAAATTGTCACATAGTAAAGTGGAATAAACCGAATTCCATCTCTCAAAATCTGAATGCCCTAACTTTGAAATTGTATACTTTTGAATGTATAATATTATATTATATATTCTATCATATTGTATCATTATATATATTATATTATATATAATATTATATTATATTATATTATATTGCTCATTTATAATATTTGAAAGATCTGTTTTAAACAGAAAAACTTTTTTCATCGACATCAGTAGAAAAGACAATTTGATCATACATTTTCAAATAAAGTAATTCTGACAATTTTTATGCAACAAATTACAAAGCTGGCAAAGGGATAGGTTGCGACAGAAATTTTCCGTTTCATTTTCCAGCTCGAAAAATTACGATATCAAATACAAAATTTGATTTGCCTGATTTGTCATTGTATTTTAAAAATTGTTTGTATTATTTTGTAATTTTGTATTTTTTGTAAATTTGTATTTTTAGACTGATCAAAATGAAAACTTTAGTTTGTCTATTATTTAAAAAATCACTAATGCTTCCTCTATGAGGAAGCAAATGCATTTTCTAACGGGAAGCAATGTGCTCGTGAAATGAGCACCATATAATTGTAAATACAAAGAAAGTGGAAACACTTGAGATCGAATTCACAGCTAGTTGACAATTTGGATTGGCCATACTGCATCTGCCATATTGAATTTCGACTTTGAATTTGAAATCAGGAACCCAAAAACCCCTAAAATGTTCATTTCCAGTAAAATCAGTTTCGTTTTTGCAATATAGTCGGCCATATTGGATCCGCCATTTTGAATAAAAAAATTTTAACCTTGAATTCGAAATCAGAAACACAACATACCTCTAAATAGCAATTTTCAGTATAATCGGTTTTGTTTTCAAAATGTTAATCGGGCATATTGGATCCGCTATTTCGAATTTTTAAACTTCTACCCTGAATTCGAAATCAGGAACTTAAAAAATCCATAAAAAGCAATTGTTAGTCAAACTGGCTTCAGTTTTTGCAATTTTGATCGGCCATATTGGATCCGCCACTTTGGATTTTTAAATTCAGACTTCTGGTTATATCTAGGCGCTCTCGCTTATCTAAAATCCAAATTTCTGTCAAAAGATGTCAAATGTAACCTACTTTTTTAAAGCCATCTGACGAGTGGGTCACGTTACCGGCTTCCTACCTTACCGACACTTTTTTTAATTTGTAAACTTATTTTCACACGAATAGCCACATCGAGTTGAAAATTTGGGATAATAAATAAGAAGCACTAAGAAACGCGGCTGTGGTCCTAAATTTTTATAATCATGAAAAAAGTTTTTTTTTGTGAATAATTTTTTTTTTCTTTCTTCATAATCATACAAATTTAGGACTAGAGCCGCGTTTTTTAGTACTTCTTATTTATCATCCCAAATTTTCAATTCGATGTGGCTATTCGTGTTAAAATAAGTTTACAAATAAAAAAAGTGTCGGCAAGGTAGGAGGCCGGTCACGTGACCCACTCGTCACATGGCCTTGACGTAAAAAATATTTTTTTGCAACTTCTTCGTTTTCTTTCTATTCTGTAGTTATTCGTCTATAAACTCAGAAAAAAATTATCTAGGTGATTCGGATCAACATTTTTGCGATTTTGACACAAAAATATACATTTGTTCCCACTGTGCTGCGTTGACCCCTGGACACTTTTCAAAAAAATTCCAAATTTCAATTTCAAGTGTATATATTCTTATAGGAAATTTAATTGGGCAGCTTTTTTCTCTATATAACGAAGTTTTAGCTTTTGCAGTTTTTTTAAATAAACACGAAAACCCCATTTTTTAGAAACACTAATTTTTTATCATTTTAAACTTCAACTCGCAGTAATTCAGCCAATTCTTGAAATGTTTTGAATAAATTTACAGGAAATATGCTTTATGATGTTCTACAACAGGTAGAGTGAATAAAATAAAAACATTTCTGTTTAAACAAAAGTTATACATTTTTACATAAGACCGCACGGACCGTTTCTTTGCACGTCTGTATCAATTCGACGCGTACCACAGTGTGCCAAAAAGAAATTTATGCAACCCAAAATCGCTCCAAAGTTTCATTTTCAACGGATTTTAAGGTATTTTTTTAATAACCGTGAGGCTAACATGCGTAACGAGCAACTACTAATAAATTATTCCAACCAGAGCAATATTTCTTCTTTAAGAACAAATACATTTCTAACTAGCTTTTCAAGCGTGTTACTGTTTTAAAGATGGTAAAATTCAATAAAAAAAAGTTTTAAATCAGTATAATATCTATACAGAAATAATTTATGATATGTTGGTGTGAAAAAAAATTGTTTATGATGGTATAAACAAAGTAATAAACAAGAGTCATTTTTTCCCGGTTCGCAATGCTTAGTTGTTGAAATTCATTGTTTTTGGTTAAAATCTGAAAGAAATTAATGTACGATTATGATTAATTAAAAGGAGCTTCTCTTTTTCAGTTATTTAAACAACCTTTGTAAACAAATACGTAGTTTACCATTCATTATTTCGACTCCCATGAGCTTGATGATATGTATGCACGAATTATGCAATGTCTCAGGTGAAAGTTTATAACTTTTGTTTACACAAAGAGGTTCATATGTTATTAACTCTATCAAGCTCAGAACATCATGAAGAATATTTCTTGCAATTTTCTTTCAAAAATTCTAAGAAATATTTTTTTAATTAAAGATACATAACAAAGGAAAATAGAGGATGAAAAGGGAAAAAGTCAACCAAAACCAACCTCTCACGTTTTTCTGATTTTTTCTCCGTCTTTTTTATACTACCAGGGAACCAACATGTTTCGAGAATAATTTAGATCTCCTCATCAGGGATTACTTATAGGAAAAGTACAAAGTTTGATTAATAGAATCTAGTGCTAATTAAAACTGACATGATACCTGCGAATAAAACCATTGATATAAAAAAAACTTATTTACTCTAATTTTGCATTCATTAGTGAAAAATTGATAAACGTATACAAATTATTTTTTATAACAAGAATAAAGAAACAATTTTAACCAATAATTAGCTGATCTCAATTTATAGTTGATAGCATTTTAAAGTAGCGAGTTGAAGTAAAGAAACACCACACCATTTTTTTCTAAAAAATGGATTTACTTCGAAAATGACAAAAGCTTCAACTTTTTGGTTTTGGGGAAAAAGATGCGTAATTAAATTTCTTATAAGAATATGTAGTATTAAAATTTAAATTTAAAACTTGTTTGTAAAGTTTCTATGGGCCAAAGCCGTTCAGCGAGAAAATTTATAGGCGGTTATGGAAGCCGGCCCTTCAATTGCACTTTGAGAGCAGAGTTGAAAATACAGTTATTGAAACATTTTAAATAAAGTTGTATTGCTCGCAGTAACGTGCTACTAATGAGCAGACATAAAATCAGCTTGCTGTGTCCAGTTATTTTATAATTATTAATTAAAAAGTTGGGTTCCTTTTATGTTGCTTCTTCTTTTTAAGAAGTAGTAATTTAGATGTATTTCTGATAAGAACAACTCCATGCTGTTAATTTCAATGTAAAGAAAATAACTGGGTATCTCACCAATATCTTTTTTAAAAGGACTGTGATTTTTTTTCGTGTCAGTTTTTAGTGCCCATATGAAGTCTAAAATAATCAATTTTCTTAAGTGTGAACATAAAGAGATTAAGGACATAAATACAAATGGGTGATTCTCCGTATAGCGCAAAATTCAATGTCTGTGGTGTTTAAAAAATGGATTTTACCAATAGACATGCATATATACTGAAAGAGAAATTTCTAAAACAAGGAATGTTTTAGAAAAATTTGAATTTCAGGTTAAGACCGTAATTAAAATTTTCCTTTGTTGGCTTTAATTCTCTATGGGTCTCGAAACTAATTTTTTTCTTCATAAACGTGTTTCTATATACTTATCTAGTTCCGACTTCCACTTCTGGAAAATTTACAACTTCTTAGGGCCAAAAGAAAACGTTTAATTTTCAACAAAGAATTTAATTTTCAACTAAAAAAGATCAATTTTCAATCAAGTAATTTAACGTTTATCCAAAGAATATAAATGTTCAAGAACATAGTTAAATTTTTAACCAGAGTGATGAATTTCAATTCAACTAAAATTATGAATTTTCAAATAGAAAAGTTAAATATTCAGTTAGAAAAATTAATTTTTAACGCAACAAAAATGAGTTTCCAAGGAAATACATGAATTTTTAACTGGAATAGAAGAATTTTTCACCAAAAATGGTATAGTTGAATGTTCACTTAAAAAACGTAATTTTCAACAAATGAACAAACTAATTTTCAATGAAATAGATCTTAAACCAAAAACGATGAGTTGTCAACAAAAAATGTAATAGTTGAAATTTCAGCCAAAAAAGACAACTTTTCAATAAAGAATTTAATTTTCAACTAAAATAGATCAATTTTCAAGCAAGTAGTTTAATGATAATCCAAAAAATAACAATTTTCAATCGAAAATGAAATAGTTAAATTTTTCTTTAAAAAATAAATTTCCATTTTAGAAAATCCGAATTTTCAACAAGATAGTTAAATTTTCAACCATACTGATGAATTTTAATTCAACTAAAATTATGAATCTTCAACTAGAATAGTTAAATATTCAGTTTAAAAAAATAATTTTCAACGAAACAAAATCGATTTTTCGAGGAAATACTAATTTTCAACAAAATAGTTCAATATTAAACACAAAGACGACGAATTTTTAGCAAAAAAATATATTGATTGACATTTCAACCATAAAAGAAAACTTTACAACAAAAAAGTTGAATTTTCAAAATAAAAAAAAAAAACAATTTTCATCAAAATAGTTCAATTTTCAACCAAGAAAAAACATTCTACCAAATTGTGCAATTTCCAAGTAAAAAGTCGAATTTTCAACAAAGCAGTTGAATTTTCAACATCACAGTTAAAATATCGACCAAAACAAATGAGTTTCTGAGAAAATTGTTGAATTAAAAAAAAATTTAACCAAATAATATAATTTTTAGCCGAAAAATATGAATTATTAACCAAAAATATATTAGTAGACATTTCAACCAAAATGTCTAAACAAAGAGATAAAATTTTTACCAAAAAGGATTAAATTTAAACTAAAATTATGAATCTTGAACTAGAATAGTTAAATTTTTAGAGAAGAAAATTAATTTTCTATCAAAAATGCGACTTTTCAACTAAGTAGTTCGATTTCCAACCAAAAAGATTAATTTTTAAATAAAATGATTAATCTTTGACAAAAAACATGAATTTTCAAGGAAAGAGTTCGCAATTCTTAGCAAATAGTTAAATTTCCAACCAAGAAGATTAATTTTCAACCAAAAAAATAAATTTTCTATCAAAAAAGACTTTCTAACAAAATTGTTGATGAATCTTCAACTGGAAAAGTTGAATTTTTAGTAGAAAAAAATGAATTTGCAACTCTGAAATTAATCTTTTGTCTTTTTAAAACTTTTTTCATAAAAATACCTAGTTTCGAATCCCACTTGTGAAAGAACTAAACTACTTAGGATCAGCAGGGTATGTTTTAGAACATTTGTAATTTCAGGTTGGGTCACAAATGCTAATTTTCCTATGATGGGCTATAAATCTCTATGGCTCATAAAATTTTTTTTTTAACTATAAAAAGTCTTTCTTTAGATTCATGTAGTTCAAATGTTCGTCGAAACATAATCATTTTTTGTTAAAAAGAAAATGTAGACAATTTTTTCGAAGACTCAGTTTGAAAATTGCAATGTGCATATAAATGGTCACGACTTTGATGTGGCATAATAACTGATACTTATCATTTGTTACTCATAAAAATTCGTGAAAGTCATTTCATCTTAAGGCCATGTGACGGGTGGGTCACGTGACCGGCTTCCCACCTTACCGACACTTTTTTTTATTTGTAAACTTATTTTCACACGAAAAGCCACATCGAGTTGAAAATTTGGGATAATAAATAAGAAGCCCTAAAAAAAGCGGCTCTGGTCCTAAATGTTTATAATTATGAAAAAAGTTTTTTTTGTAAATAATTTTCTTTTGCTTTTTCATAATTATAAAAATTTAGGACCAGAGTTTCATTTCTTAGTGCTTCTTATTTATTATCCCAAATTTTCAACTTGATGTGAATATTCGTGTGAAAATAAGTTTACAAATAAAAAAAAGTGTCGGTAAGGTAGGAAGCCGATCACGTGACCCACTCGTCACATGGCCTTAAAATCTGGTAAAATCCCTTAAAAAATGATATTCTCTCTGAAATTTTACTCGGTAATGTCTTCAAACTCTTGAAATTTGTATAAAATCATTTAAAGCCTGCGAAGTCTCGTAATCTTTCGGAATCGTTTGAAATACCTTAAAAATTTTGAAAATCTCGCTAAATCATATTAAATTTAGAGATTGTGGGAGGAAATGACATTATTGGAACGAAAGTGAATAACTAAATACAGAAATGTAAATGGAAACCTTTATAGAATATAATATTTGAATTAGTTGACTAATTGATGTCAGAATAAGGCTCTAAGTGAAACCGGACGGATATGTACGTGGGCATCGCATCGCAGTCAACCATAATTCAGCGGGAAGGAATCTCGTTAAACTGAACAAAATTATGACTCGTGCTCATTTGGTATTCAACGCTCGCGGATGATAACTCGCTTTTCTTCCTTCCCTCGTATCACAACCCCACTCCAGTATACTTTAAAGTTACAGCTTGAACTATGCATTCAGCTGAGTCATAGGAGATGAACATTAGTTTAGAATCGAAAGGCAATATCGGATTTTCCTATTTCTTATTTGTATTTATTATCTGGACGTGATTTTTATGCAAAAGGGCGTTTTTACAAACTACCACTGACATTCAGAAAAAGTAGCATATTAAGGCTTTAATTAGGTCGATCCAACCTTTCCCTTCTATTCATCCCTTCCTCTACTCGCCCTACATTCCCCACCCCCACTTTAACCTTCGTCATCCTTTCCCAGCTTCTTCCTCTACTACTTCCCCCTCTCTTCGCTTCCCCAAATAACACTTGCCTTCCTCTACCTACACTTCCGCTCCCCTACTTAACGATATATCTAATCATTTCCCCAACTTGCTCTCACTTAAACTCACTTCCCCACACTCATTACGCCTCACTTCCCTTAGTACCATCTCATCACTCCTCATTTTTCTTACTTTCCCACCCCTCCCTCACTTCATCCTTCGCAGCACCTTTCCCAACTTCTTTCTCCTCTACTTCCCCTTCTCCTCACTTCCCTAGCTAACAATCCCATTCCATCACTTCCCTTCTCCAGCTCTAACTTCCTCACACCTAGTCAATCTCATTTGATTGACGATTGAAGCCCGAAAAAGCTTTAAATTTTAAATCTAAATTCATCATAATGAATCATCGTGAAAGTATTAGATCTATAATCTTATTTATATTCATTTCCCATACTTTCGCTCACTTATACTCACTGCCTACTCCCCTTTCTTAATTTCCTATCACTTCACTTCCCTCATTAGCTGTCACTTCCCATAGTTCCCCTCCCCTCATTTCCTCCATTTCCCCTAATCACCCTCATTAGGCCTCATTTTACTCACTTCATCATCCCTAATTTCCCCTCACTTCACCAACTTTCCCTTAATTCCCTACTTCTCCACTAATTGTCCCTACTTCCCCCTCATTTTCCCTACTTCCTCTACTCTAATTTCCCCTACTTTACCTACTACCACTCTCAGTATGGCTACAATTTCCTTTCCCTTTCTTTCCCTATCACTTCCCTAGTACCCCTCCCCACACTTCCCCACCATGTGGATTACCTCTGTAATCCACATAATCCGATGTTATTCACTTATAATCGAAGTAATTAGAGTAATTCGAAGTAATTTACTTGTAATCTGTCGGGATACATTTGTAATCTATCGTAAATGCCATGCAGTACAGTTATGATATAAAGTAATATTTCGGAGTAATTGAGGGTTCGGATGCAATAAGGGGACGAACGCTCGAAAACGTGAAAATGTATTGTCCAAACGTCTTGTGATATGCAAATTTTAAAGTTAGAGAAATTAATTTAAAATAAAATAGGTGCTTGCTGAGAATGACAAGATGCAACTTTTTTCTATTTAAAGTTTTTCTTTCCGATGTATATTTTTAATAATATAATTGAAAAAGGGATGGAAAAATTTCACCAAATTCAATTATTGCTTAAAACATAAATCGTCTCCGCTCAGACAAATATTATTGAAACTGTCCGAAATTTGATACACATACGAATTATACCCTAGCGATGCCTACAAAATAAAGAAAATAGTTAAAAATGCCAATTGTTTAATAATAATTAATTTCAAATGGAGACCTGCCGGTAAGCACTTTTTTTTAGCTTCGGCGAATAAAAGTATCGAGGGAACTTTAGAGTTTAAACAACTTGAAGTAAGACATTTTTTCCTTACTATTGGAGGAAGATTTATGGAAATTTTTAGATCAATTCTTTGAAAATTTGCGGAAATATCCATTTTGTAAGAAAGCAATATCTTATTATTAATGACGTCCTTTGGTCAACGAACACGACTTATTCCTCCTTTACCTTTTCTAATTGTTCAAAAAACTGGTTCAGTTCTACATTGTCTCAGATTCTTGATCACTTATGATATGATTCTGGATTACACTGGAACCTCGATTTCCGTAAGCTGGATTTGTGCGTTCCTAGAATTGCCGTCCTCGGCAATTTGACTATGAGGGGAGCTGCGGGACCGAGAGAGAGGTGGTGCTCAGTCAAGCGTGACAAACAGCATGAGGGCCGCACTCCCAGCGCGTTAGTTGCATCAGGTTGCGTCATTTGTCCAAATCCAACAGAAATCATTCATGAAACCATTCCAGTGTACTTATTTTCAAGAGCCAACTCCTAATTACGATTTTATATGAGTACATTTTTAATTATTGTCCGAAATTATTCACTTTATCAGGGTGGCCGCATAGCTTCATTTTCAAAATTCTCTGATTTTACCCTGACAAATTTTTTATTTTCCCTGACCATTAATATTCAAAGACCAGAATTTCAACCTCGTAAAATTTTGAACATAGTATCTTTTATAAACGAAAGAAAAACAATTTCAGAATCAAATTTCAAAATTATTTCTACCATAAAAGATAACGGTTCTACCAGAAGAGATGAATTTTTAATCCAAACGGACGAATTTTCAATAAAATAGTTGAATTTTCGACCAAAAAGGATTACTTTTTAACAAAAAACCTGAATTTTCAACAGAATAATTAAATTTTCAACAAAATATTTAATTTTTTTACCAAATGCTGGAATTTGAACCAAATAGTCGAATTTTCAAACAAAAAAGTTTTAACAAAATTGTTAAACTTTCAACTAAAAGGTTGAATTTTAAACCAATCACTTAAATTTTTAACCAAACAGTTGAATTTGCAACCTACAAAGATGAATTCTCAACAAAAAAAAAAGAATTTCCAACGAAATACATGAATCTTCAAACAAATAGGTGCATTTTCGACTAAAAAAATTAGAATTTTGAACCGAATATAAAAGCAAAATTTGCAGTAGTAAAATTAATTTTCAATATAATAGTCCAGTTTTTAACCAAAGAGACCAATTTTCAACCAAAAATCCAAATTTTCTACCAAACAGTTGAATTTTGAACCCGAAAATAATATTTTTTTGCCAAAAAGGCGAATTTTCGACATAATAGTTTAATTTTCAACCAAAGAAATGAATTTTCAATTAAAATGATGAATCATAAACCAAAAAAAAATTTATTTTTTAGAAAAGCAGTTTAACTTTAACCCAGAAATTGAATTTTCCAATTTCCACCTTAAAAGACGAATTTTCAACAAATAAAGATTTTTAAGCCAAGAAAGAAAAAAAGTTTCATCCAAATTGTTCAAATTTGAAGAAAAAAGACGAATTTTCTGTAAAACAGTTGAATTTTCAAAAAAAAATATGAACTTTCAATGTAAATTTTAATTTTAACCAAACATTTGCATTTTTACCAAAAAAGAGAAAATTTCCACGAATTTTCAATTTTGAAAAAACAAATGGAATAGCAACATTTTCAGTTGAACACAAAATTTTAATTTAAAAAAAAAACGAATTTTCAACCAAAATGATGAATTTTCAAGTAAAATTAAGAATCAATAACGAAAAAGTGATTTCTTAATAAAGTAGTTCAACCTTCATTCAAGTACAGTGAAACCTGGATTTAGCTCCCCTGGATTTTGCGCTTCCGAGAATTGACGCCACGCCGTGGGGATACGTGAGGGGCGTTTGCGGGGGGATGTGCGGTGTGCACTCAAGCGTGACAAAACACAGAGAGAAACAGGAGAGATATAAGACAGGAGAGAGACAAAATAGTTCCGAGTCTCTGGATTTAAAGTCAAGGCCAGCCCCAAAACCAGCGCTAAACCCAGGTTCGACTGTAATTGAATTTTCAACCAAAAAAGATGAATTCGCCACTAAACAATGGAAATTTAACCAAAAAAGATTCAATTTCTGTCAAATGAGAAGAATTTTTAAATCAAAAGACGAATTGAAGAAAAAAATCATTTTTGAGCTAAAAAAGATTCTATTTGATATTTAAACGCTAAAAGAGGAATTTTTAACCGAAAATAATTACTTTAATCAAAAATGTTGAATTTGCAACCAAATAATAAAATGTTTAACTATAAATATAATCCTCATAAGGAATAAACTGAAAAAAACAAGATATAGACCGAATCCTTTTTTACTTAAGCGAGATATTTATCGTTTTCTTTCTGATTTTGATAAGTTGTACCGTCCTTTTTCGAAGTCCATCATGAAATTTAGAAAAGTTCAAAATTAACAAAATGGCGTAAATTTTTCTGAAAATATTAAAAGTCGATTTTCTCAAAAAACTCACACTTATATTTTTTGACAATATATTTTTTCAATTTGTACTGCTGATAGGATATCTTCTTTGTAAAATCAGAAATTGTCAAAAAAATATAAGAAAAAAAATTAAAAAATCAATTTTCCAGAAAATATTTCTAATTTTTTAATTTTGAAAACATGAAAAATTTTTTTTGCAAAACCCCTCCTTTTTTATTCTTTTCAATAGTTTTAAAAAGTTTTTGCTAATAAAAAAAGGCATCCTATCAGCTTTATACGGTCTAAACCATTCATGCGGCCAAGAGGATTTTTTGTCCCTCAAAGTATAATTTTTAAATTTTTCTCGTGAACGATGCAAGATATCGCAAAAGAGCAAGAGGTATTTTTCATTAAAAATGAGAAAATTCGATTTTATGAAGAAAAAAATTCTCTGGAAGTAAATTTGAAATTAAAAAAAAAATTGAAATTAAAAATTTTTTTCGCAATTTGAAAAAGTACCGTAAAACTTTGTTTTTAAATTTCCCTAACTTTTTCCTGAACATAACTAGTCCAAGCCCAGAATTTTCATCTTGTACGATTTTCAACATAAAATCTTTTACAAATAGAATGACAAAAATTTCAAACTCAAATTTAAAATTTGCAAACTTATTATCCCTAACAGTTATTTAAAAGTCCCCTGATTTTCCCTGATTTCCAGGTTCTCCCTGACATACGGCCACCCTGCTTTATTCACTCGTCACTCCGAAACATAATTTTTTTTAAACAATGATTTTAACAATCCCGCAGAGTATTTTTTCAATTGTTTGCTGGAGAACATAACCTCATAATCGCGGTATGAAACAAACTTCAACTACTGCGGAAATTTAGGCTTTAACTGAAAAAAAAAACTGAAAAAATACTGCGACGGGAAAACACTAATTTAGCATTTAAAAAGAGACGCAACACTGAATTTAAATCAAACTTTCTTTGAAGAACGAGACCGAATCGAAACTGCTCGAAACGTCAAACTCGAGATCGATGGATTTTGTCGATAAAAAATCACTACGAAAAAGATTTCAATTACTCCAATGCATCAGTAAATCATTGAGGCTAAAAATTCATTTGTGATGGGGAAATAGTGTCAAAAATTACCCAAAACAGTATTTTTGTTCCAAATTTTCAAAATTTCTCGACTGTTCTCGACGCTACATGTCACGTGTCTTCGCTACTTAGCAACTGGAGATCTAAGCTCTGATTGGCCAATTTAAAAAGTCTGTTTTTTCCGCCTGATCAAGAAGAAATACTTCAATACTTGACGAAATCCCCCGATTTGATGAATTCCCATATACTTCTTCACTATTTGGTGTAGAAATTTTACATAATATGAAATTTCGCGCACTCAATTAGTTTTAAATTTGCCAGACGAAATAACCTCAAAATCGCAGATCCCGGCGTAATTGATTTACGACATACATTGCTTGGTTTACGATGGGAAAAACTTGAAGAAAATACAGTGAACATGAAACCCGACTTTGATAGCGATAAAAACACGCGACACATGGTTAAAATTACCTTCTTTGAGGAAAAAAACTCCCAAAGTGGCCTTGAAGGACAAATCGATCTCATTATCCAAAAGTCTCAATAGAATCGATTGACTGTAGTTTCGATTATTGGAATCTACTCAAAGAACCACTTGTGATGAAAAAAAGTCATTATAACGATGTCTAAATAGTCTAAAAGTCCTGAAAAAGGGGGGAGCTTTGGAATTTTCATTGGGATCTGAATTACAACGATACGGCAACTGGTGGCCAAATGTAGTACTAAAATAACGGGGTCGTATTTTTCATATTACAGGTTTTACTACATGATCCATTT
>JAABKJ010002845.1:0-27056 GCA_011634705.1 Andricus grossulariae
CACGCAGTTGAATTTTCAATTGAAAAAGATCAATTTTCAGCAAAATAGTTAAACTTAAAACCAAATCAAAAAGACAAATTTTCCAAAAAAATAGTTGAATTTTCATCCAAAAAAGATTTTAGTTTGACCTTTCAACATTAACGTATGAGTTGGATTTTTATTCAAGGAAGATGAAATTTCTACTAAAACAGATGCATTTTTAAATCAAAATGACAAATTTGGAAAAAATGCTTTAATGGTGAACAAAACAGTTGAATTTACAACAAAAAAGGATGATTTTTTAACAAAATTTTTGAATCGGCAACCAAACAGTTTCTTTTTTATCAAAGATAGCTAATATTTCTACTTAAACAGATTAATTTTAAATCAAAAAGACAAATTTTGAAAAAAGTAGATCAATTTTCAACAAAATAAGTACATTTTGAACCAAAGAGATAAACCTTAATAAAAAAAAAAATTTCAACAAAGTAGTTCAACTTTTACCCATGCAGTTGAATTTTCAATTAAAAAAGATCAATTTTCAACAAAATAGTTAAACTTTCAATCAAAGAGATGAATTTTCAACAAAAGAATTATTTGTTTAACAAAGTAGTTCAATTTTTAACCAAAAAGATAAATTTTCAACGTAATAGTAGATATTTCAACCAAAAAATATTTGAATTATAAATAAAAAAAGTTGAATTCAGCCAAAAGGGATAAAATTTTCAACAAAAAGTTAATGTTGTACCAAAATAGTTGAATTTTCAATTTTTTAATGAAATTGTTGAATTTTGAACTAAATAATAAAATGTTCAACTAAAAATATAATATTCAGGTAGAAGCAACTAAAAAACACGAAATAGAAACACAAAGTATTTACCATATATACAAAAAATAATAATTTAAAAAAACTATTTTTAATGCATACAAATTACTAACAAAAATATTATTTCAGGGTGGCTGCAAAACTTCATTTTCAAAATTCCCTAATTTCTCTCTGACCATTAATATTCAAAGATCATAATCTTAAACATTTTTTATAATAGAATGTTTTATGAATGAAATAAAACAATTTCAAATTTATTATTCTTGATATTTATTTAAAGTCCCTCTTATGGAAATTTCCAAACTTTTCTCTGATTTCCCCTGACTAATCAAATTCCAGGACTTCTCCCTGAATTCCTGGTTTTCCCTGACATAAGGTCACCCTCTCTTAAAAATAACAAAAATTATTTACATCAATTTTCCGAACAGCGTTATTATATAATTAATTAAAAGTATGCTGCTTATCTATTTTTCATTTTTTCAGCTTTTCTTGATTTGGCTCTATTGTATTTTTGTCAGAAGGAAATCTTGAGCTGCTTAAAGGATTTTTCTACGCTGTCTAAAAAATTAATTGAAAAACAAAAAACAAAAAAAAAAACAGAAAAACGACTGCCTATAAACTTCTATATCATACCCCTTTTTTTGTTAAAAAAGGGTACCCTTAAATTGTGAAAACTGTACCATTTTTATCCTATTTTATTATTCAATAAAGACTGTGAGGCCTACAAATATAAACTTTCAAGGTTCAAAATCTTAAATTAAAACTCACGTCTTCCTGCTCCTTGAGGAACGTCACTGCAGTATTTGCTAACGTCCACAGAACAGGCAGTCTGCAAAAGAGGATCGACGTGAATATCAGCTTTAGCTTCCTCTATCAGATCAGCTACTTGGATTCGGCACTCTTCTCTCATTTGTTTATTATCTGCATTAAACTCCTTTTTCAAACATTCTTCAACTGCACCAGGCTCCTTGTCATCTGCCTGACAGATTGTTTCAATCTGCAAAAGAAATCATTTTTCAAATAATTAGAGATCAAAGCAGTTCAATATTTCGATTTTAGGTAAAAAGGAGGATTTTTTCGAAAACGGGAATTAAAAGGGGATTTCATTTATTAGTAAAAACTTTTGATATCATATGGACATTTCATGAATATTGAACTTTAGCAATTTTCTAGTCATCCTTGTGTTTACAACATTTTTTTAGCTAGCTTTGAAATATCTACTAATAAAAATAAATCAGAAACAAGAAGATTAAAGATTAAAAAATACATAAAGGACAGTATTGAAAAATGCTCATGATTAAATTTTTTGAAATGTATTTTTATCAGTACATAGATAGATTTTTATTCCTTATTATCATCAATTTTTTCTAGTGTTTTGTTTTTTACTTTTTTCAATGCCAGGCCTCGTACTCAGAACACTACTGAAACTATTTGATACATTTTTAAAGCGATGACACTATTTTTGCTACTAGTTCGAAAAAAATGATACAATCAAGAAAGATTTTTCAGTAAATGAAGAAAAAAAATTTAATTTCCAAGCCAAAAACATGAGCTTTGAAAAAACGGTTGAATGTTCAACAAAATACAAATTGCATACATTTTTAAATAAATACTTTGAATAATGGATGTGATGTTAGTCCAAATTCTATTTGATTAATTTTTAATTTATATTTTTTTCGTTTCTACCTTTTTTAAACTAAATACTTGAATTTTTAAAACTAAAATTTAAAAAAAATTTGGCTTGAAAATTAAACAATGTGGATGAAATTTTCTTTCTTTTTTAACTGAAAAATCTTGTTTGGTTCAAAATTCATTTCATTGGTTGTAAATTATACTATTTTGTAAAAAATTCAACATTTTTATAGAAAATTCTACCTTTTGGCTTGAAAATTTAACAATTAGGTATAAAATTCAACTATTTAGTAAAAAATTAAACTGGTTGAAAATCAACTTTTCTGTTGAAAATTCATTTATTTTGCAGAAAAATCGTCTTTTTTAATTGAATTCAACTGTTTCTGATTTAAAATTAATTTTTTTTTTAGTTGAAATATCAACTATTACATTTTTTGTTGAGAATTATTTTTTGTTGAACAAAAAGTTAACTATTTTGTTGAACATTCAACATATTTGTTAAAAAGTAATCCTTTTTGGTTGAAAGTTAAACTGTTTTGTTGAAAATTCGTCTTTTGGGGTTGAAAATTCATCTATTTGTTTAAAAATTAACTCTTTTGTTGAAAATGCATACTTTCGGGTTGAAAATTAAACTATTTTTAGAAAATTCGCCTTTTTGTCTTGAAAATTTAACAATTTCGTCGAATATTCAACTATTTGGTTAAAAATTAAAATGTTTGGTGCTAAATTACCTTTACGGTTACAAATTCGTATTTTCGGGTTGAAAATTTGACTGTTTTGTAGGAAATTGGTCTTTTTTGATTGAAAATTGAACAATTTGGATTAATTTTCTTTCTTTTTTGACTGAAAAATCTGTTTAGTTTGAGTATTCATCTCTTTGGTTTAATATTGAACTATTTTCTAGAAAATTCAAAATTTTTGGTTTGAAAATTTGAGAATTTGGTAGAAAATTCAACTCTATGGTTGAAAAATGACTTTTTTGTTGATAATTCAAATATTTTGTACAAAATTCATCTTTTTTTATTGAATTAAACTGTTTGTGATTCAAAATTAATTAAAACATTACATTTTTCATGGAGAATTCATATTTTTTGGGTAAAAATTCAACTACTTGGTTAAAAGATGAATTACTTTGTTAAAAAATGTTTTTGTCGGTTAAAGATTCATAAATCTAGTTGAAAATGCAATAGTTTTACTTGAAACATTAGGACTCTGAAGCGGTTCAATTTGAATTTAATATCAGTACCTACATGAATTTTATTTCAAAAAATTTATTCCCCTATTTTCGTGAAAAATCTCCTTATTTCCTCTGTTTTTAAAGCATTTTGACCGCTAAAGCCTGTCATCCCAATAAAGATATTTTTGATTTGCAAATACAGAATTGATTTATCTTTCGGGTTTAGTTTCTCGATTAAATTGTTAGCGATTTTTCCTGTCGACAATGTCCTTCAAATCTAAAAAATTAGCAAATAACTCGTTTAGGAAATATTGGAAATTGGTATCGGCAAAAAGAATCTCTTTCAGAGCATTTTATTTCCCAATGTCTTGAATTTCTGCTTATAATTCTTTAAAAAAGAATCAAAACCTTGTAAAAAAGGAAGAAAGGGGGAAAATTTTGTAAAATTTTTCGATTTTAGGGGATTTTTCAAATTGAAAATTAAAATAAAGGTAGAGTATTGTGGCCCCCGTATAATTCATAATTATATATCATAAAATTGTATTTATTAATTATAAAATGAATTACCTCGTGTGCACATAAAGTAGCCAATAGGGGATTCAGATGATAATTCAAGGCAGCTTCTCGAAGAACGTTGGCCATTTGATGTTCGCATTTAACGGTGAGTTTCGATTCTCTAAATTTGATCTTCAGACACCTTATAACCTTCCCCTCGAGTTCCCTATCCATTGGTGCGATTTTCAAGACCTACACATATTTCAATATCGAATTTTTAAATCCAAATTTGCAAATATATCAAGTATCATTGACTAAATATTTTGTTTAAAACAATTTTACCTCCTTGCAATGCTTATCGATATCCAAAGAACAAGAACTCTGCAATGCAGTGTTGAAACGATAATCCTGATTCTGCTCAATCATCCTCCGAATAACGAAATTTTTACAATTTTCATCGAATGACGGCTCATCTTTATTCCTCTTCAAACAATCTAATGCTTGCGAGCGATCCACCTTGTGACAAAATAGTGTCACCATCGATTGGCAAATGTTTAATAAAGCAAAGTCGATAGAACTGTCTTCGAATTCCTGTTTTCGAACCTTAAACAGCTGCCTGTGGCATTCATCCGTCAGCTCTTTTTTCTGCATCGCCAAACATTCTAGGATCTGCAAAACATTATTTAATTATTATCTCTGCATTTTGAATTTGAGTGTTTTTACAAAAGCCTTATCTGCAATTAATACCTGTGAATTTCCAGGAATGACATTGAAGCAAAACTGCTTAATGTCTTTTGCACACGCCTTTTGCAAAACGGGGTCAAACTGAATATTTTCTCTCTGCTGGTAGAGTTGGGACTTGAGCTGTTGTCTACAATCTTTAGGAATACGTGGCTGCCGTTCGTTTATAATATCTTCTTGAACTAGTGAGCTGAGACAGTGAATTACATCTGCCTTTGTTTTCGATCTAAATCAGAGACAAAATTATTAATTACCATGGACATTATCATTTCAAGGTTGCTAGAAAATCACAATTTCGGAATTCCCTGGCTTTCCTCTCATCAATTTTCAGTGAAAAAAAATGAATTTTCAGCAAAATAGGTCAAGTTTCAACCAAAGATATGAATTTTCAACAAAAAGGATGAAGTTTCAACTAATAAGATTACTTTTCCACCAAAAAAGACGAATTTCAACAAAATACATGAATTTCTAACCAAATAGTTGAATTTTCTACCACAAAATTTAAATTTCTACCAAAAAGACGAATTTTCAACCAAATAGGTAAATTTTCCACCAAAGAAATGAATTTTCAAGCAAAAAAAAAACAACTAAATTTTCAACCAAGAAGATTGATCTTCTACCAACCAAAAAAATTAATTTTCTATACAAAATTATAGATTTTCAATAAAGAATAAAAATGTTAAATTTTCAGTTAAAAAAATAATTTTCAACAAAATAGTTAAATTTTCAACCAAAGAAATAATTTTTCAACGATAAAATAAATTTTCAACCAAGAATATTATTTCTTTTTCATCAAAAAAGATCACTTTTTAACTTTGACTCAAAGAAATGAATTTCCAACTAAAATTATGAATCTTCAACAAAAAAAATTAATTTTTAATCAAATAGTTCATTTTTCTAGCAGATGATTCATTTTCTACCAAAATAGTGGAATTTTTCAACAAAATACATACATTTTCAACTAAAAAAGATAAATTTTTAAACAAAAATGGAATAATTATATTTTCGGTTAAAAACCTATTTTTTACCCAAAGAAAAACGAATTTTCAACAAAATGATTAACTTTTCAACCGAAGAAGTGAATTTTCAACCGAAAAGATCAATTTTTTAACAAAAAAGATTAATTTTTAACAACATGCATAAACTTTGACCAAAATAATTCAACTTCAACCAAATAAATGAATTTTCTACTAAAATGACGAATCTTCAACAACAATAAAAATTAATTTTTAACCAAATAGTTGGATTTTCAACCAAAAAGATAAACATTCAACCAAAATAGTGGAATTTTCAACAAAATACATGAATTTTCAACTAAAAAAGATCAATTTCCAAACAAAAATGGAATAGTTATATTTTCAGTTGAAAAATAATTTTTAAACGAAGAAAAATGAATTTTCAACAAAATAGTTCAATTTGTTTTTGAAAATTGCTCATCAACAATGAAAAAAAACCAAAAAGATAAATTTTCAACCAAAAAGATTAATTTTTTCCAAAAAATATGTTTTGTTTAAAAAATCCATGAACTTTCAACAAGGCAGTTAAACTTTGCCCCAAAGAAATGAATTTTCAACTAAAATGATGAATCTTCAAAACCAAAAAATTTATTTTTAACCAAATAGTTGATTTTTCAACCAAGAAGAAGAATTTTCAAATAAGAAGATAATTTTTCAACCAAAATAGTGGAATTTCCAAGAAAAAACATGAATTTTCAACTAGAAAGGATAAACATTTAAACAAAAATGGAATAGTTATATTTTCGTTTGGAAAAATAATTTTCAACCAAAGAAAAATGAATGTTCAACAAAATTGTTAACTTTTCAACCAAAAAGATTAATTTTTTTACCAAAGAAAAAGGTGAATTTTCAACAAAATACATAAACTTTCAACAAAATAGTTCAACTTTGACGCAAAGAAACAACTAAAATGATGTATCTTCATCAACAACAAAATTAATTTTTAATCAAACAGTTGAATTTTCAACCAAAAATATGAAGTTTCAACCAAAAAGATTAATTTTCTACCAAAAAAGATACATGAATTTGCAACAAAATATTTAAACTTTTACCTGAAAATACGAATTTTTAACTAAAATGTAGAATCTTCAACCAAACAAATAAATTTTTAACCAAAGTTAAATTTTCAACCAAGAAGATTAATTTTCTATTAAAAAAGTAGAATTAAAAAAAAATATGAATTTTCAACTAAAAAAAAAATTCAATCAAAATTGGAATATTTATATTTTCAGTTTAAAAAATCGATTTTTAACCAAACAAATATGCATTTTCAACAAAATAGTTCAAGTTTGAACCAAAAAGATTATTAGTTACCAAGAAAATTAATATTGAATTAAAGAAGATAAATTTTCAACCAAACATGAAATAATTAATTTTCAGTTTAAAAAATTAATTTCCAACAAAACAGTGGCATTTTCAACAACAAAAAAATGCAATTTCTACGCTAAGAGATGAATTTTCAAAACAAAAACAAGAATTTTCAACAAAACTGTTGAATTTTTAACCAATACAGATTTTTTAACCGATAAAGAAATTTCATCCAAAATGTTGAATTTTCATTCGAAAAAGACGAGTTTTCTACAAAATAGTTGGATTCTTAAACCAAAAATATGAATGTCCAACAAAAAATTTAATTTTCAACCAAATGGTTGAATTTTTTTACCAAAATAGTTGAATTTACAACCCAAAAAGGCGAATTTTCAACAACAAAAAATGACTTTTTAAAAAAATGGTTGAATTTTCAACAAAATAATCAAATTAACTTCAGTTTATCGAAAATTCCCTTACTCTTTCAGGTTTTCCGACATTCCCTGACCAGTTTCAAATTTCCTGACTTTTTCAGACTTTCCAGAATTCCCTGACTTATAGCAACCCTGAATTTTGAAATATTTTTACATCAAATTGAGTAAATTCAACTTACTTTTGACACCATCTTTTTGTGTGTGGCTTACAAGCTTCCTTGAACTTGAACGTGAAATGATAATTCTTGAGCGAAATTAATTGAAAATGCTCTACAGCAGCTTTGCATTTGTAATCTACCCTGCTGTCTAAATCGTTTTTATGTTCTATCAAGCATTCCATCAAGTCCCCTTCGTCTCTGCCATGCTTCAAAATATCCTGCAAACATTGAACAAAGTTTTCATAAAGCTCTTTACCGTTTAAAAGTAAAATGACTGCTTTCTAGAGTCAAAGTCAGCATTCAGGGTTTAGAAAATACTTGCCTGACAGTAGTGTTCCATTACTCTCCAACAAGCATTTGTAATAATTGGATTGATTTCTACTCTTTCTGCCTGCTCCTCGGTTAAATTGCCAACCGCGACTTTACACGCTGGACTCTTGAGGCTGAAAAAGAAAATAAAACCAGTTTAATTTTTAACATTCATTCTCCAGGGTTGCTACTAAATCCCCTGACCTTTCCCTGACCAATTTTTAATTTTCCCTGACAAATATATATTTTTCTTTCATGTATAAAAACAACCTTACACCTAGGAGATCAATAAAGAAACAAAATTTTATCCAAAATGTTGAATTTTCAAACCAAAAGGACGAATTTTCTACAAAACAGTTGAGTTTTCAACCCGAAAATATGAGTTTCTAACCAAAGAAAAAGTACATTTTCAACCAAAGTTATTGAATTTTCAAGCCAAAAAACTCATTTTCTAAACAATGTTGAAGTTTCAGGCCAAAAAATACGAGTTTTCAACAAAGATAAATTAATTTTTAACTAAAACAGATAAATTTTCAACCTAAAGAAAACCAAATATCAACAATATAGTTATTTTTTTTAACTATAGAAATTAATTTGAAACTAAAATGATGAATTTTAATTTTAAAAAAATTTTTATTAACCAAATAGTTGAATTTTCAACCAAAACGATGGAGTTTTAACTAATGAGATTACTTTTCTACCAAAAAAGAAAAGTTTAAAAAAATAATAATTTTTGACAAAGTAGTTTAATTGTAACCCAAAGAAATGCATTTTCAACAAAAAAGACAAATTTTCAACAAAAGACGTGAATTGTCAACTAAAAAATATGAATTTTCAACAAAACAAAAAAAAACGGATTTTCAAAAAAATAGTTGAATTTTCAACCTAAAAGATAAATTTTCAACCAAGAAGATTATTTTTTTTTTACCAAAAAAGATGGATTTCTAAAAAAATACATGAACTTTCAATAAAATAGAACAAATTTTACCCAAAGAATATAATTTTAAACTAAAATAATCAATTAAAAAAATGAACTATTAACCAAACAGTTGAATTTTCAACCAAAAGGATTAATTTTCGGCCAAAAAAGACAAATTTTCAATTAAAAATAGAACAGTTATATTTCTAGATAAAAAAAAACAACTAATTTTTAACCAAAGAAAAACGAATTAATTTTCTACCAAAAAGATGAATTTTGATCAAAATGCATAAATTTTAAATAAAATATCTGAACTTTTACCTAAAGAAATGATTTTTCAACTAGAATGATTAATCTTCAACCAAATAAAAAATTAATTTTTATCCAAATAGTTCAATTTTCAACCAAGAAGATTGAATTTATAATGAGATTACTTTTCTACCAAAAAACACTAGTTTTCCACCAAATAGTTGAATTTTAAACTGAAAAATATAAATTTTTAACCAAATAAGATGGTTTTCAACAAAATAGTTACATTTTCAAGCAAAATTATTGAATTTTCAAGCCAAAAAACTTATTTTCTAAACAATGTTGAAGTTTCAGCCCAAAAAATATGAGTTTTTAACAAAGATAAATTAATTTTCAACTGAAAGAGATCAATTTTCAACCTAAAGAAAACCAAATATCAACAACATAGTTATTTGTTTAACTATAGAAATAAATTTTAAACTAAAATGATGAATTTTTAATCTAAAAAAATTAATTTTTAGCCAAATGGTTGGATTTTCAACCCAAAAAAAAAACTGAATTTTCAACCAAAAAGATGGAGCTTCAACTAATGAGATTACTTTTCTACAAAAAAAAAAAATTTAACAAAGTAGTTCAATATTAAGCCGAAGAAATGCATTTTCAACAAAAAATACCAATTTTAAACAAAAGACGTGAATTCTACACTAAAAAACATCAATTTCCAACAAAACAAAAAAAAACGAATTTTCAACAAAATAGTTGAATTTTCAACCTAAAAGATAAATTTTCAACCAAGAAGATTAATTTTTTTTACCAAAAAAGATGAATTTCTAACAAAATACATGAAATTTCAATAAAATAGTTCAACTTTTACCCAAAGAATAGAATTTTAAACTAAAATAATCAATAATAAAAAATGAACTATTAACCAAACAGTTGAATTTTCAACCAAAAGGATTAATTTTCGGCCAAAAAAAAAATTTTTCAATCCAAAATAGAATAGTTATATTTCAAAATAAAAAATTAAAAAATTTTAACCAAAGAAAAACGAATTAATTTTCTACCAAAAAGATGAATTTTGATAAAAATGCATGAATTTTAAATAAAATATTTGAACTTTTACCTAAAGAAGTGAATTTTCTACTAGAATGATTAATCTTCAACCAAACAAAAAATCAATTTTTATCCAAATAGTTCAATTTTCAACCAAGAAGATTAAATGTATGAGATTACTTTTCTACCAAAAACACTAGTTTTCCACCAAATAGTTGAATATTAAACTGAAAAAGATAAATTTCTAACTAAATAGTGAAATTTTTAATTTTAAAAGATTTTAAAAAACGAATTTGCAACTAAATAGTGGAATTTTCAATTAACAAGGTTAATTTAAAAAATGGAATAATTTAATTTTTAGTTACAAAAATTAATTTAAAAAGAAATAATTTTCAACTAAATATGTAGTTCAATTTTAAACCAAAGACTGGCATTTTCAGCCAAAAAGACAAATTTTCAACCAAATAGTTGAATTTCTAACAAAAAAAAAGATGGATTTACAACAATAAATGGGATAATTCAAGTTTCAGCCAAAGATATTAATTACAGGATCAATTTTCAACCAAAAATGGAATAGTTATGTTTTCCGTTAAAATAATTTATTTTTAACAACAACAAAATTCAAAATAATAGTTAAACTTTTAATCGTGAAGATGAATTCTCATCCAAAAATGTAATAGTTGATATTTCAACCACAAAATATTGTTATTTTAAACAAACTAAACAGTTGAAGTCAACCAAACAAGAATTTCCAACAAAATAATTTAATCCCCAACCAAAATATATAATCATTTACAACCAAATAGTTGCATTTTTAACCAAAAGGGATTAAATTTCTAAGATAAGAGATGAATTTTTAAACCAAAAAGACGAATTTTAAAAAGGAGTTGAATTTGCAACCAAGAAAGATTTTTCAGTAAATTGAGAGAAAAAATGTCATCCAAAAAGACGAATTTTCTACAAAACATTTAAATTTTCAAAACAAAAATATGAATTTTCAACAAAAAAGTTAATTTTTAATAACCAAAAAATGCTATTTTATTAAAATAGTTCAATTTACAACCGAAAAAAAAATGAATTTTCAACAAAAAAGTTGAATTTTCAGCAAAATAATAAAGTTTTCATTAAGCTTCCACGTTTTTGTAATTGAAATAATTTGTATCTTTCTTCGTTCCACAAGTTTATAAAATCTTAGTAAGATTTTGTGGGGGCAGAGCAAATTTTACGGTATATTGTATGGGGAGGGTGTGACAATTTCAAAAAAATTATCGAAAATTTCCTGATTCTTTCAAGTTTTCCTTTACATTCTCTGGCCAGTTTTAAATTTCCTAACGTTCCAGAATTTCCTGACCTGTAGCATCCCTGATTCTCTCAACTTTAGTTTAATAAATAAATAAATAAATAAATAAAATTGAATCATACATTTCCAAATTGTCCTGCAGGCACAAAATCTCTTCCCCCTTTGCCGTTTTGTCATAGCACAAATCCGCCAAGTCGTCTAGGCAAACTTCTTCAATCTCTGGTTGAAGATCAACATTTATGGCTCTCTGTCGCATTACTCGTCTAATCTCCTCCAAACAAGTCTTTTTTAACTGAAAAATAAATCCTTCATATCAATCGTTCACAAAATAAAAAAAAATTATGGAGAGAAAAAAGCAACTTACAGTCATATTCTTTTGGGGATGATAAGCGTAGCGATAGAGACATGGCAATATCAAAGGACCCCTCTCTGGATCCATTCCGTCGCTCGCCCAAACCGATTTTGCATGGCAGAAATGAACTGCATCTGCTCTACATGCTCTGTACAATTGCGGATCTAATTTATAATCCCTTGCCACGAAATATTGAATTTGAACGAGAGCTGTTTCACAAGCCTCTATCATTCTATTCGTTCCCAGATTTTCCATCAAGCACGATATCACACGCGCATCACCACCTTGAACCTAAAATTAATTTAAAAAATTTTAAAATATTTATTTGCAAACAATTAGAAAATGTTTACCGAATTCAAATTTGGGTTTCTTACATTGCTGCAAGCCAGATCAACAACAGGTTGACACTTTTCCCTTAAAACTGGATCGATCCGCCAATCCTCTCCAGCATCCGTTTCCTTGACGAGCGTCTCCAACTGCAGTTTAAATTATATATATCAAATAAAAAATAAATAAAAAATAGAGACTTCCACATTTCAGGGCATAAAATGCTCTTAAGAGAGGGAGAATATGATCATTTTTCACGTAAATAGAGGAATAATAGGGGAATAAATTCTTTAAAATAAAATTATTGTAAATATCATATTGAACTGAAATGATGAATCTTAAAAAAAATGAACTGTTAACAAAATAGTTCAACTTTCAACCAAGTATAGTTGAATTTTCAACCCAAATGATGAATTTTCAACCAAGAAGATTCATTTTCTAGTAAAAATTTTCAACAAAATTCATGAATTTTTAACCAAATAGTTAAATTTTCAACTAAAAAAAAAATCAATTTTCAACCAAACATGGAATAGTTCAATTTTCAGTTAGAAGGATTACTTTTCAACCAAAAAAGTTCAATTTTCAGTAAAGCATGTAATTTATAGTTGATATTTCATCCTAAAAAGATTTTAATTTTAAATAAAAAACAATGTTCAAACAAGAAGATTAATTTCCTACCAAAAAAGACGAACGAATTTTCAACAAAATAGACAAATCCTCAACGAAAACAGATTAATTTTAAACGAATTAGTTGAATTTTCAGCCAAAAAAGGTGAATTTTCAAAAAATGAGTTGAACTTTTTTTTAGTTAAAAAATTAATTTTCATCCAAACGGTCGAGTTTTCAAACAAAAATGATTAAACTTCAACCAGATACAGTTGTATATTCACCCAAATAGTTACATTTTGAAAGCAAAAAATTGATTTTTTCAGAAGACCGTTGAATTTTCAACCTAAAGTTAATTAAAAAAAAAAAATAATAAACAAAAAAATAACGACTTTTCTACCAAAGAAGATGAATTTTTAATCAAAAAGATAAAATTTTCTATACAAAAAGGACTACTGTACAACAAAACAGTTTAGTATTCCATAAAAAGATTACTTTTTAACAAAATAGTTGAATTTTTAACAAAATAATTACATTTTTTACGAAATAGTAGAATTTTTAACCAAAAAGAATTAAGTTTCAACCAAAAATAGTTGTATTTTCTTATTGGGTTCTATTAATTCAGTCAGCATTTGAGCAAAAAAACGAAAAAGAGTGTGAGGTCTTGACTTCACACTCTTTTTTAAAGAATTCCTCTTTTTCCCCTGTTTTCAAGAAACTTCCCATTTTTCTCATTTTTTCGCTTAAATGCGAACTGAACTAATAGAACCCAATACGAAAATACAACCACTTTTGGTTGAAAGTTAATTATTTTTTATTAAAAAGTCTACTATTATATTTGCGGTTCAGAATTCATCTCTTTTGGTCAAAAAATCTACTATTTGGTTCAAAATTTAATTATTTTCTTGAAAATTCAATTGTTTTGTTAAAAAGTCATATTTTTTAGTCGAAAAATCAACTACTTGGTTGAGTATAGAACTACTTCGTTACAAATTCATTTATTGGTTGAGGATTGAACTATTTTGTTGAAAATTCGTTTTTTTTTTGTTGTTTTTTTTTAATTGAAAGACAATTTCCGTAGCTGAAAATTTAATTTTTGGTTGAGAACTGATCGTTTTTAATTGAAAATTCAATTATTTGGTTGAAAATTCGTCTTCTTGGGTTAAAAATTCGATTATTTAGATTTGAAATTCATATATTTTATTGAAAATTTATATATTTTTGAAAATTCATATCTTTGTGTTGAAAATTCACCAGTTTTGAAGAAAATGCCTATTTTTTAATGAAAATTTAAATGTTTTGTTAAAAATTCGTCTTTTTGTCTTTAAAATTCTATTATTTCAATAGAAAATTGATATATTTTTTTGAAAATTTAACTATTTTTTTGACAATTCGTTTTTTGATCAGAAAATTCATCTCCTTTGGTACAAAATGAACCTTTTTAGTTAAAAATGCAACTGTTTCGTTGAAATTTGATTTTGTTTGGATGAGAAGTCAACTATTTGTTTTGAAATTCGTCTTGCTTGTTTGAATTAAACTGTTTTTGATTTAAAATATCTTTTTTTGGATGAAGACTTGTCATTTTAGTTGAAAATTCATATATTTTATGGAAAATTTATATTTTGTTCAAAATTCATATTTTTGGGTTGAAAATTACCTTTTTAGTTGAAAATTCATATTTTTGGGTTGAAAATATAACTTTTTTGTACATAAAAATTGAACCATTTGTTAGCAATTTTTTCTCTTACTCGACTGAAAAACATTTCTTGGTTAAAAATTAAACTATTTTGTTGACAATTTGTCTTTTTGGTTCGATAATTCATCTTTTTTGATTAAAAATGAAACTGTTTCGTTGCAATTTAATTTGCTTTGGGTGAGAATTCAACTATTTTGTTTAAAATTCCGTCTTGTTTCTTTTAATTAAACTGTTTTTTATTTTTAATTAAAATATTTGCTTGTTGAACAAAATCATTTAAGTTGAACATTTAACGATTTTGTTAATAATTCGTTTTTTGGTTGAAAAATCATATTTTTTATTTGAAAATTCAACTATTTGGTTGAAAATTCATTTTTTTTAATTTGATATACATCTATGAAGGGTTTTGGTTGAAGTTTAATATTTTTATGTTATAATTCGACCATTTTGTTGAAAATTCATTTTTGAAGGTTAAAAATGTAATGCTTTTGTTGACAATTGAAATATTTTGTACAAAAGTAATCTTTTTTTTTTTTTTGAAAATTCAACAGTTTTGTTGAAGACCCAACTGTTTTTGGTTGACGTTGAATCTTTTTTGTTTGCAAAATCGACCATTCGATTGAAAATGCAATTATTTTCTAAAACCTTCTACTTTTTTGCTTGAAATTTCAACTCTTTCGTTGAAAATGCATCTCTTTTGGTAGAAAGTTAATCTTTTTTTGTTAAAAATTGAACATTTTTGTTGAAAAAGCAATACTATTTCGACTTGTAATCTCAAGCGTTTCATATTGAATTCAATATGGTACCTACACACTAATTTTATTTAAAAGAATTTTTCCCCCTATGAATCCCCTATTTTCGAGTAAAATTACTATATTTCCCCTCTTTTGAGATCATTTGGGCTGTGAAGTCTAAAAAAAGCTAATAACATTATCACTAAAAAATATTCTTCATTACCGCTCTCTGACATTCAGGAGTAATCCTCTGCTTCCTCTTCCGGGGCCGCGTGTGTTCCATCAAACAGTGAATTGTCCTTCCGCCAACTTCAAGTCCATTACAAAACTGAGAAATATCTCTAGCACAACCATCAACAATTTCTGGAGATAGTCTGTAGTCATCCATTAAAATTTTCCGATGATCAAACATCTCAGCCTTGCAATCGTGGGAAATTTTCGTACCATTCCTAACAACCGATTCGAGACAGAGTAAAATCTGAGCAAGTCTAATTTCTTTGTCATCCGAAACGGATCTTCGACAATGGTTATTTTTAATATCTTCTTTACAAGCTCGCGCCAAACCTTTGCTGACTTTATAATCCGAAGCCATGAGCTTCTCCCTTCTAGTCAATTGATCCTGACACGATTTGGACATCGCAATGTCATTCTTGTTTTGCATCAGGCATTTGAAGACTTGACCACTTCCTGGACGAACTTTCGAGCAGAATCGATGTTGATCTTGAGCGCATGCCATGTAAAGTTGTCGATCTAGTTTGATATTATCTGCCTGAACTTCCGAGATGTAGAAAATTCGCTTTTTGCATGACGGCTCTAATTTGTCGACGTGTTGCTGCAAACAAGCGAGCATTTCGCCTTGAGCAAAGTCCTTGCTTATTTGTATTCTGCCACACTTGAAGTTTTCGATATCCTTTTGGCAATCTGTTACGAAGAGAGTGACGATTCTAAAGTCACTAAAGGCGACCCATTCCCATCGTTGAATGTACTCTGAACATTGGAATTCTTTTACTTGTTCCCTCTTTTCAATCAAACAAGTCAAGAATGATCCCGGGGTTGTTGAGGGACACTTCAGATTGTCCAGCTCATCACCGCAAACTTGCTTTGTTAGTTTTTTAATATTTTCGGTGCTGGAGATGTTCATCATGTATTTAAAAATCGAATGCTGGCAATTATCATCGATCGATGATACCTCGTTTGGCTGGAATATTAATTTAAATTTAAATTTGAGATTAAATTATAATTTCATACTACAAGTCATCGCACGGAAGTTAGGATAGGGTGCCTTCTGAAAGCTTTTTTTTTTTAGATTTTCTAAAACTTTGACTGTGAAATTTTTTTCTTATGGCGAGCAAACGATCCGCTATTTTCACTTTTTAAATTTTTATTTCTACAATTTTGACTATTCTCAAATTTTGTTCGTTATGAAAACCAAATTTTAAGGTGGGTAATGACAGCTTTAAAGTAGTTACTTTATTATACAGTTGTGATTAAGAAGTCAAATTCATCCCTACAAAATTTAGAAAAATGACGAAACATTCAGGAAATATTACTTAATTTACTAAAAATAGTTTCTACTATTGGAAAAAGAAATTTAAGGAATACTTGTCCTAGAATTAAAACATTAAGAAATTGAAAAATTCTATAAATTCTTGTAAAATGAAGGTCTGTGGTACCTTATTTTTTACATTTAATTGCAAAAACAAAATTTTTTTAACTAATGGCTAACATATAACAAGATTTTTACATTATTTAGCTTTTATTACATAATTTAGTCGAAATTTAAAAAAAAAAGCTTTCAAGAATTTTGAAAGGTTTCAAGAGAATACAAATTTTTTTCTAAGATTCGTGAGAAAAATTTAAATAACTTTTTGTTTTGAAAAATGAATTTTAGGAGAAAATTCAAAAATATTTAAAAACATTTAAAATGATTTCCTAAAATCTCGAAAAAGATTGTAGAAGATTTTAAAGCATAATTTTTCGATTTTGCAGAATTTTAGAAAAAATTGCAGTAAGTTTAAGAAATATGTAGAAGTATTGAAAAGATTCAAAAATAATTTTGAACTAAAAAGATTTGAAAATATTTTAAACGCAGATTTTTGAAGATTTCGAACAAAACATTTAAAAGCTTTTTAAAAATTTTAAAAGGGTTCAAGAGAACAAACCAAATTTCTTTACATTTTAATGATTTTTTATGTTACAAAATTAATTTTAAGAGATTCTTAAAAAAGATTTGAACACGTTTCAAAAGATTTAAAAAGTAGTAAAAAAGAATGTGGAAGATTTAGAAGTTTTGAGAAATATCAAAAATAATGTACAATTTAAAAAGACTTTTTAAAATTTCAATCAATATGTAGATTTTTGAAGATTTTGAAGAAAAATTTAGAATGGTTCTATTCAGTTTAAAATATATCTATGAATTTTAGAAGTTTTGAAGGGATTAAAAATATTTGAAAGATTTCTTCTAAACTTCTACAAGTCCTGAATATCTTTTAAGCTGACTCGAATTTTTCCTAAAATTTTGTAAAATCTTGAAATATAAAAGAAACTTTCTTAAAAATGTTCTAGATATTTTTTTTACATATATGAAATCTTTTTGAATTTTCTCAGAAGTCCTAGAAAAATTATATTTATATAACCTTATGAATGAATAAACAAATACCCTTAAAAAGAAATAGTTATTCACAATTTTTATTTTGTACTAAAAATTACTTTTCCCCTCAAATTATAATTGGGTAGAATTTTTTTTTCTTGGCTGAAAAATCTTTTTTGGTTAGAAATTCAACTATTTGGTTGAAAATGAACTTTTCTTTTGAAAATTTGATTGGAATATCTGAAATCTTCAAAAATATTGTTGAATTTTCTCAAGCATCTTAGGAAAATATAACCTCAAAAACAAATGAACAAACAAACTTAAGAAATATTTATTTGACATTTTTATTTTGTGTGAATAATGATTTTTCTGTGTAGATCAAAAACCTAGTCGCGGGCGATTGATGACGCTAGTAAATATAAAATATATATAGATTTTTTAATTTTTTGTAAAAACTATTTTTTAATTATAGGACAAGAATTGTTTTTTTGAAATCTTTGAAATCTTCTACAATATTTCAAAAATTTTTTAATGTTTTGAAACGTTTGTGAAAATTTTGTAAATCTTCTGGAGTTCATTAAACTCTGTTGAAATCTTTTTTCAAACCTCCTGAAATTCTTAAAATCTTTGAAATCTTCTACAATATTTTGAAATTTGTTTAATCTTTTGAAATGTTTGTGAAATTTTTTTAAAACATTGTGAAATCTTTTGGAAATTTAGCAATCTTTATATTTATGGAATAATTTTGATATCTTTAAAGACTTTTGAAATCTTTCTTCAATTTTCCTGAAATCTTTCAAATCTTCTACAACATTCTAAATCATTTAAAATCTTTGTGAAAGCCCCGTGAAATCTTTGTAAAATCTTTCAATCTTTTCAAAATCCTCAAAAACTTCAAAAAATCTTTTGAAAATTTTAAAATCTTTTGAAATGTTTCTGAATTTTTTTTAAATCTTTATACTTAGAAATATTTTGAAATATTCAAACGCTTTTGAATTCTTTTGAAATTTGATGAAATATTTTGTAATCTTTGAAATCTATTGAAATTTTTTGAAATCAGTCTTAAATCTTCCTGAAATATTTTAAATCTTTTGAATATTTTACAATATTCTGAAATATTTTAAAATTTTGTAAATGTTTGTGAAACTTTTGGAAATCTTCTGGAGTTAATTAAACTCTGTTGAAATCTTTCTTAAATCTTCCTAAAATCTTCTACAATATTTCAAATCTTTGAAATCTTTTGCGAAATCATTGTAAAATCTTTTCAAACTCTTTAAAATCTTCGGAAATATTTTGACAATTTTTTAAAGCTTTCAAGTTTTGTGCATTTTTTTGAAATCTTTGTGAAATCTTTTGGGAATTTTAAAAATCTTTCAAATCTTTGTGAAATGTTTGCAAAATTTTTAAATCTTTTGAAATCTTTGATTTTTTTTTAAATTTGATGACATTTTTTATAATCTTTCTTAAATCTTCCTAAAATCTTCTACAATATTTCAAATCTTTGTGAAATCCTTGTGAAATCTTTTGGATTTTTAAAAATCTTTATATTTTTGGACAAATTTTGAAACCTTTAAAATCTTTTAATTGTTTTGAAATTTCATGAAATCTTTTTAAATCTTTCCTAAATCTTCCTGCTATCTTAAAAAAATTTTAATCTTCTGCAACATTTTTAATATTTTGAAATATTTTTGAAATCCTTGTGAAATATTTTGGAATTTTAGAAATCTTTATATGTTTGGAAAAGTTAAAAAATGTTTCTTAAATATTCCTGAAATCTTCTACAACCCTCACATCATGAGATATCGGCGGGATATCCCATTTATCTCACAGGATATCCTGGGCATATCCCAGGAGATCCAAGGGATATTGCGAATAATATCGTACAGGGTGGAAATCTCGATATCCCTGGAATATCCCAAAGATTTCTCAGAATATCCTGAGGATATCCCATTAATGTCCCAATTTTATATGGCAAGGATGTCCCCAAGATATCCCAATTCTATAATTTAGTATATTCCTGGAAATTCAGATATATCTACGACCAATTATATGTATATTTAATCGTACAAATAAAATGAGTTATTATTTACTATTATTAGGTATTTTTCTGGAGGTATTGTACAAAGTATAACATTATAATGTATAATAATAATAGACATTTTTTAGGATATCCCATATCCTGCCGAGATATCGCAGGGATATGCCAAAGATACCATTTTGTTGTGAGGGATAATATTTAAAATCTTTTGGCATCTTTGAAATTTTTTTTAATCTTTTGGAATTTTATAAATCTTTACATTTTTGGAAAAATTTTGAAATCCTTCAGATCTGTTGAAATTTGATGAAATCTTTTGTAATCTTTCCTAAATCTTACTGGAATTTAAAAAAAAAATTGGAATCTTCTATAATATTTTTAATAAATTGGAATCTTTGAAATCTTTGTGCAATCTTTTGGAATTTCGGAAATCTTTAGGTTTTTGGAAAAATGTTGAAACCTTTAGAATCTTTTGAATTCTTTGAATTCTTTTGAAATTTGGTGAAATATTTTGTCTACAATATTTTGAAATATTTAAATCTTTGTAAAATCTTTCAATCTTTTCGAAATCTTCAAAATCTTGGGAAATCTTTTGAAATTTGGTGATATCTTTTGAAATCTTTCTTATATGTTCCTGAAATCTTTAAAATCGTCTACAATATTGTTAATCTTTGAAATCTTTGTAAAATATTTCAATCTTTTACAATCTTTGAAATATTTGTGAAACCTTGAAATCTGGTTAACACTCAAAAGTCGATTAGTCAACCCCTAGATAAAATAAACAATATTTGCATACAATTTTTAATTTTCTGCTTTTCTCCGTATTTTTCTGGTCTAAAACCTTGTTTTATGGACAGCGAATAATAAATTTCTGAAACTAAATTAACATCGACGTTTTCAAGTAGTAATTTTTATGAATTTTAAGCTGAATATCACAAAAAATTGTATATTTTAACATTCTTTGCCACGCTCTCATGCGACGCAGTTTCAACCCTAATCTTTCGACTATGCTCCGAAATTGAACACAACTTTCAGAGTAATATTGGATCAGAAAATAATCCAGTTTATATCTATTAATCAGACCAAACCCGTTCTCATCAATTTACGAGAAAATCGGGCAAATCTGATCTATTTTGCGTCACAATTGCTCCGAAACAATTCTCGAACAACTTTTGAGGTTAGGTTCTCCAAACGTCAAAAACATTCAATTTCAATAAAAGATTAAACTTTATAGCTAAAAAATACAAACCTTAAAAGTCTGGATACACTCCAAAAGCAGAAGATCATCATTATGTTTATCAATATTGCCACAAAGTCGCCTGAGATCGCCCCGGCATAAGGGATCATCAAAAGGGTTCAGGATTTTTTCCTGTGGTTTACTGATTTCGAAAGGTTGATGGATCGCGCGTTTGGATCTTTTCAGCCCGGATTCACTGTCAAAAACCCAGCCGACTTTTGACAACTGTTCCACCTTGCCGATTTCGGAAACATCGCTGCCGTATATTGTTGTTGTGATAACATTGTGTAAAACCAGAAATTGTGTGATAATTGCTAAAAGGACACTTTTTGAGCATCCCATTGTGCCCGGGATTATTTTTCACTGATTTAAGCACCGCTGCGTATCACTTGCTACGTTTACAATTTTTTTTGGTACCAACGTCACCGTCCAACTTTGGCTTATCTATTGCGGAAAACGAAGTTCATTAGTGACTAGTGGCGAGCAAAACGGCTGCTGTCAATTTCGTGTTTTTCTATAGTACGCTTTTGAGTTAGTGAGAGACTGAGAGAGGAAGCTGTGATTGCTGGCGGGAGATTTGAATTTTCTAGATAACTCATGGGATGTGAGTTTACAATTTGTATTTTATCGAAGAAAAGATAGTGGTCAAGATTTTTAAATGGGTGACTGGAATATTTTTTTATTTTTGTACTTTAAGGCAAATTTTTAATTTCCGAATTGATTCGTGAAATTTTATAAATCTTTTGAAATCTGTTGATATCTGAATTTGTTGAATTTCTTTAAATGCTTAGACATCTTTGAAATATTTGTGAAATTTTGTTGCAATCTATTGAGATCTTTAAAATATTTTAAATCTTTGTAAAATCTTTAGAAAAATTTTGAAATGTTTAAAATCTTTTAAAATCTGTGTGAAATCTTGAATTTTTTTTGGAAATATTTGTGAACTCTTTTGACTCTTTTTTTAAGTGTTTTAAATCTTTTGTGATTTTTTAAATCTTTTGAAATCTTTGTAATGCTTATGAAATATTTCAAATATTTTGAAATCTTTGTCGAATTTGTTGAAAGCCTTTAAAATCTTTGAGCAAGTTTGTGAAATCTTTTAAAACTTTTGAAATTTTTTTTGAAATATTTGTAATCTTTGTAAAATCTTGAGTCTTTTGAAGTGTTTTAAATATTTTTGAATTTTTTGAAATCTTTGAAATCTTTGTAATGCTTATGAAATATATTAAATATTTTAAATCTTTGAAATATTTTGGAATCCTTGAAATCTTTGTAAAATCTTTTAAATCTTTGTGAAATTTGTTGAAGTCTTTTAAATCTTTTACAAAGTTTCTTGAAATCTTTTAAAAATCTTTGAAATTTTTTTGAAATATTTGTAATCTTTGTAAAATCTTAAGTTTTTTTGAAGTGCTCTAAATCTTTTGGAATTTTTTGAAATCTTTGAAATCTTTTGAAATCTCTGTAATGTTTATGAAATATTAAAAATATTTGAAATATTTTGGAATCCTTGAAATCTTTTTAAAATCTTCTAAATCTTTGTGAAATTTGTTGAAGTCTTTTAAATCTTTTACAAAGTTTGTGAAATCTTTGAAATTTTTTTGAAATATTTGTAATCTTTGTAAAATCTTGAGTTTTTTTTAAGTGCTCTAAATCTTTTGGAATTTTTTGTAATCTTTGAAATCTTTTGAAATCTTTGTAATGTTTATGAAATATTTTAAATATTTGAAATCTTTGAAATATTTTGGAATCCTTGAAATCTTTGTAAAATCTTTTAAATCTTTGTGAAATTTGTCGAAGTCTTTTAAACCTTTTACAAAGTTTGTAAAATCTTTTAAAATCTTTGAAATTTTATTGAAATATTTGTAATCTTCGTAAAATCTTGAGTTTTTTTCAAGTGCTTTAAATCTTTTGGAATTTTTTGAAATCTTTGTAATGTTTATGAAATATTTGAAATATTTTGGAATCCTTGAAATCTTTTAAATCTTTGTGAAATTTGTTGAAGTCTATTAAATCTTTTACAAAGTTTGTGAAATCTTTTAAAATCTTTGAAATTTATTTGAAATATTTGTCATCTTTGTAAAATCTTGAGTTTTTTTGAAGTGCTTTAAATCTTTTGGAATTTTTTGTAATCTTTGAAATCTTTTGAAATCTTTTTAATGCTTATGAAATATTTAAAATATTTGAAATCTTTGAAATATTTGGGAATCCTTGAAATCTTTGTAAAATCTTTTAAATCTTTGTGAAATTTGTTGAAGTCTTTTAAATCTTTTGCAAAGTTTGTGAAATGTTTTAAAATCTTTGAAATCTTTTGGAATTTTTTTAAATCTTTGAAATTGTTTTGAAATTTTTGAAATTATTTTGAAATATTTGTAAAATTGGTTAACTTTTGAAGTGCTTTAAATCTTTTGGAATATTTTGAAATCTTTGTGAAATCTCTCAAATCTTTGCCAAATTCATTGAAGTCTTTTAAATCGTTGAAATCTTTGTGAAATATTTTGGAATCTTTTAAATATTTTTAAATATTTGAAAATCTTTAAAAAATTTTTGCAATCTTTTTGAAATCTTTTGACATCTTTTTAATGTTTATGAAACGTTTTAAAATATTTGAAATCTTTTGAAGTCTTCGTGAAGTTTTGGAAATCTTTGTGAAATTTGTTGAAGTCTTTTAAATCTTTTGAAATGTTTGTGAAATCGTTAAAAATCTTTGAAATCGTTGTGAAATCATTTGAAACCTTTGAAATCTTTCTAAAATCTTTTGACTTTTTTGTACGTGTTATACATCTTTTTGAATGTTTTGGAATCTTTTTAATCTTTTGAAATGTTTGTAAAATCTTTGTAAAATTGTTTGAAATGTTTGCAAAATCTATGTGAAATGTTTTGAAATATTTTAAATAATTGAAAACCATCGAAATCTATCGAAATATTTTGAAATCGTTCAAATGTTCTAAAATATTTTGAAATATTTTGAAATCATTGAAATCTTTTATCAACTTTGAAGTCTTCTGAAATCTTTTGAAAACTTTGTGATATCTTTGAAATCTTTGTAAAATCTTTTGAAATGAGCCCATGAATTTTTTACACTGTCGCTACTGGTACAGATATGTATCTGTGTTTTTAATTATATAAAGCGTTGACAAAGAACATTGTGAAATTGAAATTCTCCCGCCAAAGTTAATGCCCAAAATCACCGCGAGATGGAGATTTTGTTGAAACGTCTCTTTTCTCTCACAATCATTGACGTGAATCCTCTTCTGACTCTGAGTACATAAGGATCGATTCGACTTCTCATATATGGGTAATTGCGGTTGACTGCGGTTATCAGTGAGGTGCTTTTTGTTTTGGTAACGCTAAAAAAGAGTTGCTACCATGTTTGGTTTTTCGTTATCAGGCTCGGGTCAGTTTTTTGGCCAATTATGAGTTTTTGAAGTTCTTACATAATAATTAAACTGAAATACGTGATAGAACGATTATGGATTTTGGGAATGATCTTGATATCAAACGGTATGAGCAAGACCCTTATCGCTCTAATAAAAAAACATGTAGCTAGCGGCGCGGAAAGATAATGGATTTTGGGAATGATCCTGATAACAAAAGGGATGAAAAAGATCCTTATCGCTCTAAGAAAAAAACATGTAGCACTTTGAGAATGATCCTGATAACATAAGGGATGAGAAAGACCCTTATCTGAGCCCTTATCGTTCTAATAAAAAAACATGTAACTGTCGGCACAGAAAGATCATGGATTTTGGGAATGACCCTTATCGCTCTGATCAAAAAACATGTAGCTGTCGACACAGAAAGATCATGAATTTTGGGAATGATCCCGATATCAAACGGGATGAGAAAGGCCCGTATCGCTCTAATAAAAAAACACGTAGTTAGCGGCGCAGAAAGATAATGGATTTTGGGAATGATCCTGATAACATAAGGGATGAGAAGGATCCTGATCGTTCTAAACGAAAAACATGTAGCACTTTGGGAATTATCCTGATAACATAAGAGATGAGAAAGGTCCTTATCTGAGCCCTTATCGCTCTGATAAAAAAACATGTAGCTGTCGACACAGAAAGATCATGGATTTGAGAAATGTTTCTGATAACAAAACGGATGAGAAAGACGCTCTAAATAAAAAACATGTAGCTGTCGGCACAGTCAGATCATGGATTTTGGGAATGATCCTGATAAGAAAAGGGATAAGAAAGATCCTTATCGCTCTAAATAGAAAACATGTAGCATTTTGGGAATGATACTGATAACAAAAGGGATGAGAAAGAACGTTATTTGAGTTCTTATTGTTCTAATAAAAAAACATTTAGCTATCGGCACAGAAAGGTCATGGATTTGGGAAATGTTCCTGACAACAAAACGGATGAGAAAGAGGCTCTAATAAAAAAACATGTAGCTATCGGCACAGCCAGATCATGGATTTTGGGAATTATCCTAATAACAAAACGGATGAGAATGATTCTTAGAGCCCTAAATAAAAAACATGTAGCATTTTGGGAATGATCTTGATAACGAAAAGGATGAGAAGGACCGTTATCGCTCTAATAAAAAATATATGTAGCTCTCGACACAGAAAGATAATGGATTTTGGGAATGATCCTAATAAAAAAAGGGATGAGAAAGATCCTTATCGCTCTAAATAAAAAATACGTAGCTAGCGGCGCAGAAAGATGATGTGTTTTGGGAATGATCCTGATATCAAAAGAGATGAGAAAGACCCTTATTTGAGCCCTTAGCGTTCCAATAAAAAAATCTGTAGCTATCGGCACAGAAAGGCCATGGATTTGAGGAATGTTCCTGATAACAAAACGCATGATAAAGACGTTCTAATAAAAAGACATGTAGCTGTCGACACAGAAAGGTCATGGATTTTGGGAATGATCCCGATATCAAACGGGATGAGGAAGACCGTTAATGCTCTAATCAAAATACACCTAGCTAGCGGCGCAGAAAGATAATGGATTTTAGAAATGATCCTAATAACAAAAGGGATGGGAAACTTCCTTATCGCTGTAAACAAAAAATGTGTAGCATTTTGGTAATGATCCTGATAACAAAAAGGATGAGAAAGACCGTTATCGCTTTAACAAAAAAACATGTACCTCTCGACACAAACGGGATGAGAAAGACCGTTATCGCTCTAATAAAAAAACACGTAGCTAGCGGCGCAGAAAGATAATGGATTTTAGGAATGATCCTAATAACAAAAGGGATGAGAAAGATCCTTATCGCTCTGAATAAAAAACATGTAGCACTTTGGGAATGATCCTGATAAGATCAGATATGAGAAAGACCCTTATTTGAGCCCTTATAGCTCTAATAAAAAAACATGTAACTGTCGGCACAGTCAGATCATGGATTTTGGGAATGATCCTGATAACAAAAGGGATGAGAAAGATCCTTATCGCTCTAAATAAAAAACATAGCATTTCGGGAATGATCCTGATAATAATAGGGATGAGAAAGACCGTTATCGCTTTAATCAAAATACATATAGCTCTCGACACAAACGGGCTGAGAAAGACCGTTATCGTCCTAATCAAAAAACATTTAGCTATCGACACAGAAAGGTCATGGATTTGAGGTATGTTCCTGATAACAAAAAATGGATGAGAAATACGCTCTAATAAAAAAAATTTAACTGTCGGCACAGGCAGATGATGGATTTTGGGAATGATCCCGATAACAAAAGGGATGAGAAAGACTCTTCTCGCTCTAAACAAAAAACATATGTTGCTGTCGGTGTAGAAAGATAACGGATTTCGGGATTGATTATTATTATTATATCATTAAGCCGTTTCTCTGGGCATTCTGCCATTTACTTTACCTTTATACACCTGTTTGGTCAGTCGTTCATCTTTCATTCTTTCAAGATGT
>JAABKJ010002846.1:0-27055 GCA_011634705.1 Andricus grossulariae
TATACCCATCCACACATCACTACTTTCCAACCGAGCAATTCACGCCTACCCCGAAAGGGAAACGGCTTAATGATATGATAATAATAATGATATAGACTAAAGAAAAACATTTTTAAATAAACATTGAAGTCCATTTTTAATACATGAAAAATGTTATGACTCTATTTACACTATTTTAAATCTCTAATAGGAGTCCGAGGCCTGTAATCACGAAGAATCTTATTAACGGTAGGCTGATCTTGATTTTTCAGTGGAAGCTCAGCACGCGGAACACATCAGAGATTTAGAGGCAGCGATGCGAGAAGAACGAGCCCGGTTGGAGTGTCGGCTCCAGGAGTCTACGAAGGAACATCGTGCCACCATCGCCAGGTTGCAGCTTGAACATGAAGCTGAACTGGCTCGTGTCAAAGAGGCTGAGACTGATAACAGAAGGATGTTTGTTCACGACCAGGGTGCAGTTTTAATGGCTGAAGCTGACTCCTTGAGGACTGTTCTGGATCTCAGGAGTCAGGAAATCGCCGGCTTGAGGTCGGAAATTGACGTTTTAAGGTAAATATCATATTTATTATTTACTGTTTGTCCAGCGACCCTGAAAACCTTGAATTCTCCTTGCATTTTTTTTTTGAACCTTGAAAACCTGGACATCTCCTTGAATTTTTTACGAGAAGCTTGAATTAAACTTTTGTTTTCTTTGAAAACAGTTATTTTATTGAAATTCGAAAAGTAATTCAAATCTTTTAGTCTATTGTGAAGGAAACATCTTGTTTAGAAGAAATCTTGCTACTGAAAAGTTGGTTATTTATCAAGATATAATTGATCTTTTTCTCATTACAGAATAAATAGATTTCTAGGCATTTTTGTAGACTTTACCAATTATTTTATAGATTGCAATGAACAGACTTTAATATTGCGAATAATTCTTAAAGTTTTTAATTCTGTCTGCGCTAATATAGAATGTTAAGGTATACATTTTTTTGTCATATTCAACTTACAGATTATAAAAATTATTAGTTGAAAATTTCGATGTTAATTCAGTTTCAGAATTAGAATGGGCCATGGCCATATAGCGGATTTTTCAAGGGTTTCACCACTCGGTTTTTAAGTGTACACCAGATTTCAAATATTTCACAACAATTTCACAAAGCTTTTAACATTTTCAAAAGATTTAAAGGTTTGCAAAGATTTGAAAAAGGGTAGAGTACATCAGATTTAAAAGACTTTAAAACATTTCGAAGATTTGAGACGATTTCAAAAGGTTTCAAAACAGTTTAGAAGATTTGAAAATATTTAACTAAGATTTCAAATAATTAAATGATTTCAACGAATAAAAAATAATTCGCAAAGATTTAAAAAAAATTTCAAAAATATTTCAAAAGATTTGACAACGATTTCCCAAAAATTTGCCAAAGATTTCGCACATTTCATAAAGATTGCAAGGATTTCAAAGATTTGAAAAAGGCTTGCGTGTACACCAGATTTAAAAGATTTCACAAAAATTTCAAACATTTCCAAAGATTTTAAAACTTTCAAAAGATTTCAAACATTTTTAAGATTTTAAAAAGGGCATAATAAACCAGATTTCTGAGATTTAAAAAGATTTCACATAAATTAAAATATTGTAATGATTTAAAATGAATACAAAATATTTCAAAAAGGGTACAGTACACCAGATTTCAAAGGTTTCAAAACATTTCAAAGATTCTAAACAATTTAAAATATTTAATTGATTTTAAACGTATACGTAAGATTTCATAAATATTTCAAAGATTTTGAACTATTTCAAAAGGTTTCAACAAATTTGAGATTTCAAAAGATTTCAATGATTTTAAAAAATTTCACAAAGATTTCAAAGATTTTAAAGATTTCAAGTATTTTACAAAAATTTTAAGATTTTACGTACTTCAAGAGATTTCAACGAATTCACGAAGATTCCAAAAGATTTCAAGGATTTCAAAGACGACTCATGTTCGCAAAAAATTATGAATTTGGTTATTTACGTTTTCTGCTTTCATTAAAAATGGTTGGCCAATAAAAAATAAAGTGGCTCATTTTTTACTTCTATAACAAACGGTTTTGGTTGATAGTTTAAGTATTTCGTTGAAAATTCACGTATTTTGTTAAAAATTCAACTATTTTGGTAGCAAGTTAAACTCTTTGTTTCAAAAGTAACTTTTTTGTTGAAAATTGAGACTTTCGAATTGGAAATACAACTGTTTTGTAGAAAATTCGTCTTTTGGGCTTGAAAATGCAACAATTTAGTGGACATTTTTTTCTTTCTTGGTTCGAAATTCGGCTTTTTCGTTTCAAAATTTATCTCTTTTGGTAAAAAAATATTTTTTTTTTTGGTTGAATACAACTGTGTTTGATTTCAAATTAAAATATTTTTTGATTGAAATAATATCAACTATTACATTTTTCGTTGGGAATTCATCTATTTTGGTTGAAAATTCATGCATTTTCTCAAAAATTCATATTTTCGGTTCAACGATGCAACTGATGCATCTCTTTTGGTAAAAAAATCTTACTTATTTCGGTTGAAAATTGAACTATTTTGGTAGAATATGAATCTGATTTGGTTGATGATTCAGCTACTTTGTTGAAAATTCTTCCTTTTTGGTTGAATTCAATTGTGTTTGATTTCAAATGGAAATCTTTTTGTTTGAAATAATAGCAACTATTATATTTTTTGTTGAAAATTCTTTTATTTTGGTTGAACATTCACGCATCTTGTTAAAAACGCAACTGTTTTATTTGGTTGAGAAATAATTTTTTTGTTAAAAATTCATATTTTTAGTTTGAAAATGCAACTATTTTGTAGAAAGTTCATCTGTTTGGTTTGAAAATTCAACAATTTAGTGTATATTTTTTCTTGGTTCCAAATTTGGCTTTTTCGTTTTAAAACTGATCTCTTTTGGTAACAAATTCAATTTTTTTTGTTGGGTCAAAAATTCAAGTATTTTGGTAGAAAATTAACTTGGTTTTGGTTGTGGATTCAGATATTTTGTTGAAAATTTGTCTCTTTCGGTTGAATTCAACTGCATATATTGGTAAAAAGGTCAACTAGTTAGTTGATAAATAACGAAAGATTTTTGTGAAAAATCAGCAATTTTTTTGTAAAGTGTTGATTTTGGTTGGGAAATTCATCTCTTTTGGTAAAACAATTTCCAAAGAAAGTTCAGCTTTTTTTTTAAATTTGTCTTTTCTGACTGAAAATTTAACTACTACGTTGAAAGTTGATCTACATAGTTAAAAATTCAGTTGTCTGGTTAAAAATTCATAATCTTAGTCGTTCCTAAGAATCGCTGGACACCCCGATTTACTTTTTTTCAAATGTCTTTATTAGATCTTCAATTCAGAACATAAGAATGACAGTGGAAACAGGGTGATTTTCCACAAAAGGAGGGAAATAAATTTTTTTAATTAAAATTAATGTAGGTACCATATTCCTAAGATATATTTAAAGTCGAAATATATTGCATTTTCAACAAAACAGTTGTAGTTTTAACTAAAAAAATTCAATTTCTACCATTAGAGATGAATTTTCAAAATAAAAAAACTAATTTGCAACAAAAGAATTGAATTTTCAACTCAGAAAGATTTTTCAATCAAGAAAGAAAAAACAGAAATCATTTGTTGAATTTTCTACGAAACAGTTGAATTTATAACTTAAAAATATGAATTTTTAACTAAAAAGGATCTATTTTCAACAAGAAATGGAATAGTTAAATTTTTGGCTCAAAAAATTAAATTTCAACAACAAAAAAAACGGATTTTCAACAAAATAGTTAAATTTTCAACCAAAGAGACGAATCTTGAATAAATAAAAAATTAATTTTTAATGAAGTAGTTGAAGTAGTTCAACTTTCAACCAGGTAGATGAATTTTCAACCCAAAATAGTTGAATCCCCAACCAAAATAGATTACTTTTGAACAAAACACTTGCATTTTTATCCAAAAAATTGATTTTCTACCAAAAAAGACGAATTTTTAAGAAAATGCATACATTCTTAACCAAATAGTTGAATTTTCAACCAAGAAGACTAATTTTCTACCAAAAAAGACGAGTCTTCAACCAAATCGTTAAATGTTTAGTCTAAAAAAGATCAATTTCCAACCAAAAATGAAAAAGTTAAATTTTCAGTAAAAAAGTGGATTTTAAACCAAAGATATGAATTTTCAACCAAAGAAATTACTTTTTACCAGAAAGACGAATTATCATCAAATACTTGAATTTTCAACAAAATAGTGGAATTTTCAACAAAAAAGATTAGTTTTCATCCAAAAATGGTACAGTTAAATTCTCAATTAAAAAAATTAATTTTCAATTGAAAAGATGAATTTTCAACAACAAAATTAATTTTCTACAAAGTAGTTTAACTTTTAATCAGTTATATTTCCAATCAAAATAGATTAATTGATACCAAAGGAGATGAATTTTCAACAAAAACAGATTAATTTTGTACCAAACCGTTGTATTTTTATCCAAAAAGTTGAAGTTTTAAACCAAAAAGACAAATTTGCAACTGAAAAAGATTTTCCAGTTAAAAAGAACATACATTTCAATCAAATTGTGGAATTATCAAGCCAATAAGGTGAAGTCTCCAAAAACAGTTGAATTGTCAACCTAATAATATAAATATTAAACCAATAAAACGAATTTTTTACAAAGTAGTAGAATTTTCAACCAAAAAAGTAACAAAGTAAAAAATTAAGTTAACAAAATAGTTCAACTTTAAACAAAATAATTAAATTTTCAATCAAGAGAGATGAATTCTGAACCGAAAATATAATAGTAGATTTTTGAATTCTAAAGAATTAACTTTCAACCCAAAAAGATGAATTTTTTTACCAAAAAAGGTAAATTTTCTACCAAAAAAGGTGACGTTCTGCCAAAATGGTTGGATTTTCAACAAAATAATTAACTTTTTAACGAAAAGAGATGAATTCTGAAACAAAAATATAAAAGTAGACTTTTCAATTAAAAATAATTAACTTTCAATAAAAAAGTGACTCTTCTACCGAAAGAGATACATTTTTAACCAAAAATATAAAAGTAGACTTTTCAATTTAAAAGAATTAACTTTCAACCAAAAAAGATTACTTTTTTACCGAAAAATTAATTTTCAATCCAAAAGGACGAATTATTTATCTAAAATGATGAATTTTTAACAAAACAGTTGAATTTTCAACAAAAAATATGATTTTCTTACAAAATAGTGGAATTTAAAACAAAATAATTATAATTTCAAGAAAATAGTTGACTTTCAATAAAAAAATGACTCTTCTACCGAAAGAGATAAATTTTTAACCAAAAATATAAAAGTAGACTTTTCAGTTTAAAAGAATTAACCCAGAGACGAATTCTAAACAAAAATATAATAGTAGACTTTTCAATTAAAAAGAATGAACTTTTAGTAAAAGCTAGTTAGATTATCTTATTAAGTTCTATTAATTCAGTTCGAATTTAGGCGAAAAAAACGAGAAAAAGGGGAAGTTTCTTGAAAACGGAGAAAAAGTGGAAGTCTTACAGCCTCTTACAGTCTGCTAAAATGATCTCTGTAACAGTGGAATTGATTCAGGACAGATTTTCACAAAGTCGTTGGAAAATATGAAATACGAATTGGATCTTGTAGAAGCTTCATAATCTAATGAATAAAATTGTATCTCAGATTTCAGTAAATCTAAAACTCTCCTTCTAGATACTAATTTTCAATGTATATCTTTCCAGACGAGAACTGGAGGGCAAGCAAATGCTAGAGCAGCGAGTGGAGTCGCTGGAAGCGCGCTGCGAGGACCTGAAAGCCCAGCTCAAAGGCAAGGACACCTACGAGAGGCAGATTTCGCACGAGAACGAAGTCCTCCTGGACTCCTACCACGAGGCATCGAAACACAACAAGCGTCTAGCTCAACGAAACGAGGAGCTTCTCTGGAGGCTGAGGCAGAGAAACGAAGTGGTCAATGTCCTAGCCAATCAGCTCGCGACACCACCTCAGAGACTTTCTCGTTCCCTTGGCCCCGAGCACATCGACCACACTCTCACCCCCGGCAAAAGCTGTCAGCAATCTTCTTCCATGGTTAAATTTGTCGTCGAGAAGGGCGACTCCGTTTCCTGGACCCTCGAAATCGACGAATCCTCTGAACGAACTCCGCGACGAAATAGCGTTTCCAGGCAGAGTTCACTAAGACTTTCCGCACCCAGAGTGCCAGCGGCACTAGGTTCCGTCAGAGCGCGCTCGAAAAGCGTTTCCGTCAGCGAATCGGCACGAGAAGAAAGCACTTGGTCCCCGAACTACAATTCGACTCCTCTTCGTCGACGGAGGCCGGGGAGCGTTTCCCCGTCGGCGAATCCCGGAACGGTTTCGGGCACCGACGAGGAAACTAGCTCGGGCCCAAGGCCGCAGGAAGCCGGCGGCGAGGCAATGATCTCGGAGGAGACCTCGGCCTCCAGCAGCGAAGACGAATCCTCAGCCAGCAGCGATATTCCTCGGCTGGCAATGGATTTCTCCTGGGACAAGTCGGCCGAGTAACCTCCTCAGGAAACGAAAAACGATTGGATTCCTTTGATGGTACTTGATGAGCTCTCTTGAATCGGCATTTGGGATCTTAATTATCTCTTGGCTACGTTTAAGTACCGGAAATGCCTTAAATCCTATAGAACAGACCTGCCCCGAGAGGAGAAGTTCCCGATCGAAGCAGATTCACTTTTACTTCCATTTCTTCTGAAGGACTCGAGCGGTGGTAGAGTCCCCCTTCAGGAGAAATGGAAGCGGAAGTGCAACATCAGCTTCGGTCGGGAACTTCTACCCGCTAGGCAGGTCGTTATCTAACTGAAAAAGCCAAGTCAATGTCAGAAGCATAGATTGTTTTAAGGGTGCTGGAACAGGATTTCCGATTATAATGTCCCTTACTCGAGGCTTGAGTCGTTTATTGTATGAACCGGAAAATCTATATCACAATTTGCGCTTACTGGCTCGAGACTGACGAGAAATTAAATCAACTTCGGACGTGTCCTTGGAGGAGAAATTTCCGACTGAAGCTCGGAATTTATCGGGAATTTCTCCTCGGTGGGATTGAAAACGCCGCATTGCCATTCAAGAGACATTCATCGAATCCGTATTCTTCTAAATACCGATTCACGAGGACACTCGTTCAATCGTTTCTTTTTTCCTGGACTCCGAGGTAAATTGTGATTATCGCCGACGACCGGGCCTTTCGCGCGTCCTCTTCTCGCGACCTTTGTGCTTTTTGTTACATTCGAGTATTAGCATTTTTTTATGTTTTAACCACTTCATCCTGAGGATCGTTTATAAAAGATAGTTTGTTCGTGGAGCAGAATTTTCAAGTCTTGACGATGACTTGGTTTCTATTGATGCAATGGGTTCTTAGGCTTGTTTCAAAGCTGTAAGGATGGATGGTATGTTTTAAGTATTGTCAGTTGTATATAATATATAGTCACAAGACTTATTATAAGGTTTAGTTGTTTCTGTAAAACGATGCGCGCAACGTCAGAAGTCTATATTATATCACAATCTCTATTTATATGATTCGATTTTGCCTCATGTGTACAAGTAATCGAGGACCACCGCGTGTTTTTTCTGGAACTACATTTCTATGTATAAAGTTACTTTACTCGCTATAGACTTCTTAATTAAATTTCACTTTAGTATGTAAGTTAAGTAGGCGTCATCGAGGTACAATAAACAATCGCTGCAAATTATTATGGATGTGGGGTTGCCCATAAATTACGTAGCGCAATTCCCCAGGAATTTTTCCGATTTCAAATATGTTACGTAATTTCTAGATGGCCTCTGTGTTTTTATTTGCCTTGTGTTTAATAATTTCAAATGATTTCGTAAGATTTCGAATATTTCAAGGAATTTTTACGGTACTAGGCGCGCACTAATTACTTGATTCATTTTCCATCATTTTGTTAGACAGAAAAACGGAAAAATCTGGAATTTACAGGCTATTTAAATCAGTTTTTGCTCGAATAATCCTGTCAATTTTACGTTGATCACAGAATCTTTCTCCAAATATAACGATTCGATTAAGTTTTAAAGAATTTCGCTATTCGTGAATAGCGAAAGAAAAATCTTGTTTTTTTGTTGATTTATCATTTTAGTTGAAAACCCTGTTTTTGATAAAAATAACCTATTTTGTGGAAAATTTGTTGTTATAGATTAATTTTTTAAACCAAAAATTTAACTATTTCATGTTTGGTTTAACATTTATCTTCTTCAGTTGAAAGTTCAGCTATTTGTTTGAAAATTTCTGTATTTTATTGAAACTTTATCTTGTGCAGTAGAATATTAATATTCTTGGTGACTAATTCAGCTTTTTGGTTGAAAATGCATTTCTTTGGTTGAAAAATTAACTATTAAGTTGAAAATTACTTTTTTAAAATTATTTTTTACATTTAATCTCCTTCGTTAATAATTCATCTGTTTGGTTGCATATTTAACTATTTTGTTGAAAATTTATCTCTTTTTAGTAGAAAATTCATCTTTTGGATTGAAAATTCAACAATTGGGTAAAAATTCATTTTTTTCTTCGGCGAAGATTCATTATTTTAGTTAAAATTAATTTCTTTGCTGAAAAATTTAGCTATGTTGTTGAAAATTCGTTTTTTGTTGTTGAAAATAATTTTTGTTGTCTGAAAATGTAGCTGTTCCATTTTTGTTAGAAAATTGAACTTTTTTAGTTGACAATTCACTTCTCGTCTTTTTTTGGGGGTTTACAATTCAATTAATTTGGTAGAAATTGCATGTTTTTGGGTTGTGAATTCAGCTTTTTTGTCAAAAATTCCTCTTCGGTTTGAAAATTAGTCTGATTTGGTTAAAGATTTAAATAATTTGTTAAAAAAACTTAATTTTTGGTTTAATACAACTGTTTTTGATTGAAAATTGAAATATTTTTTGGGTAGAAATATCAACTATCACATTTTTTGTTGAGAATTAATTTTTTTATCGAAAATTCATCACTTTGGTTGAAAATTTAACTATTTTGTTGAAAATTCCATTTTTCTTAATTGAAAAGCGACAACAATGTTTTCGAGATTTTCGTGACACACCTGTTTTTTAGAGAAGAATTTACCAAATTTCAAGGAGAATTTTACAATATTTTACAGAGTGACTACCTGGAAAACCTGGAATTGTCAGAACATTTTTATATACCTGGAACAACCTGGAAATGTCAGGTAATTTTTTGGAGACAGTGCAATATAAAATTGAATAACAGTAATTCTTCATTTGTAAATGTAGCTTTATATTACTGTATTTAACTATTTTGTTGAAAATTCTTATTTTTTGTTTGAAATTAATATTTTTAAATAAAAATTTAACTATTCTATTTTTTGTGTAAAATTGATCGTTTTTAGTTAAAAATTCGTTTCGTTGTCTTATTTGATTGAATTCAACTGTTTTTTATTAAAAATTAAAATCTTTTTTGTTGAAATATTATCACCAACTACATTTTTCGTTCAAAATAAATCTTTTTGTGAGGGAAAATAAAATTACTTGGTTGAAAGTTAAACTCTTTTGTTAAAAATTAATTTTTTTGGTTCAAGATTAATTTTTTTAAACTGAAAATGTAACTATTCCAGTTAAATATTCCATGATTTTAGTTAAAACTTTATCTCTTTGGTTGAATATTAATTTTTTTAATTAAAAATTTGATTATTCAATTTTGGGTTGAAAAATTATCTTTTGTAGTTGAAAACTCGTCTTTTTTGGTAGAAATTAATCTTCATAGTTACAAATCAATCTTTTTGGTTGAAAATTCAGTTATTCTAGTCAAAGATTCATCATTTTATTTGAAAATTCATCTGTTTGATTTAAAATTTATCTATTCCAGTTGAAGATTCATGATTTTAGTTGAAAATTAGTTGTTTTTTTTTTGTTAAAAAATTTTTTTCCCCCGAAAATGTAACTATTCTAATTGAATATTCCATAATTTTTGTTGAAAATTCGTCTTTTTGGTAGAAATTAATCTTCTTGGTTGAAAATTGATATTTTTGGTTGAAAAATCAACTATTCTAGTTGAAAATCGACCTTTTTTGTTTATTATTCAACTATTTTAGTGGCAGATTCACCATTTTAGTTGAAAATTCATCAGTTTGGTTGAACATTCAAGTATTGCAGTTACATGTTTATCATTTTAGTTAAAAATTCATCCTTTTGATTGGAAATAAAACTGCTTGGTTGTAATTTAAATTATTTTGTTAAAAATTTATCTTTTTGGTTTTATTATTCATCTATTCAAGTAGAATATTCATGATTTTTGTTGAAAATTCATCACTTTCTTTGAAAATGTAACTATTTTTTTGAAAATTAGTTTTTTTTTAAATAAAAATTTTCTATTCTAATTAAATATTCCATAATTTTAGTTGAAAATTGATCTCTTTGGTTAAACAATATATTTTTAAATGAAAATTAAATATTCAATTTTTGGTTGATACTTTATATTTTTTAGTTTGAAATTCATGTATTTTGTTAAAAATTCACCTTTTTTCGTAAAAATTAATCTTCTTGGTTGAAAATTCAATTATTCCAGTTGAAGATTTATTTTATTTGAAAATTCATATTTCGGTTTAATATTCAATTATTCCACGTGAAGATTCATCATTTCAGTTGCAAATTCATCAGTTAGGTTGAAAATTAATTTTTTTTAACTGATAAATTAACTATTCCGTTTTTGGTTGAAAATTGATCTTTTATAATTCAAAATTCAACTATTTAGTTGAAAAATGGTCTTTTTTTGTTTAAAATTAAACTTTTTCGTAAAAAATTCTTGCATTTTGTTGAAAAATCATATTTTTTTGGTAGAAAATTAATCTTGTTTGAAAATTCAAGTATTCCACTTATATATTCATCATTTTAGTTGAAAAATCATCTTTTTGGTTGAAAATAAAACCACTTGCCTGAAAGTTAAACTCTTTTATTAAAAATTAATCATTTTGGTTTAAAATTCATCTACTCAAGTTAAATATTCATTCATTTTAGTTAAAAGTTCATCTTTTTAGTTTAAAATAAAACTACTTCGTTAAACAATTTTGTTGTTGTTGTGGAAAATTAATTTTTTTAACTGAAAATTTAACTACATGTTAAAATTTGATCCTTTTTAGTTAAAAATTCAACTCTGGTTGAGAATTCGTGTATTTTGTTGAAAAATCGTCATTTTTGGTAGAAAATGAATCTTTTTGGTTGAAAATTCAACTATTTAGTTAAAAATTCATCTATTTTGTTGAACGTGCAATATTTTTACTTGAAAAGTTAGAAATTTGAAATTTAAATTGAATTTAATACAGTACCCACATTAATTTTACCAAAATATGCACTCAATTTTAAGCATAAGAAGATAAAATACAAATTTCTTTGAAATAGTATTTAAATTATTTAAAAAGAAATAAAAAGATTTTATAAGTTTATAACGAATTTCTATAGATTTAAACGGATTTAAAAAATTGGAGTTTTCCAGGGATTTCAGAGGATTTCAACGGAATTTTAGGGTATTTTAAAAGATTTCAAGGGGCCTTACTAGATTTTATGGGATTTTACAGGATTTCATCACTTTTTAAGGAATTTTGAAAGACATTACAGATTCAAAAATGTTTTACGGGATTTCACAAGATTTATGTGATTTTATAAATTTCAAGGGACTTTTAAAGATTTCAAAGGACTCTAGAAAGGTATCCAGATCATACCTCGTGAATCATTTTAAATTTCGTTTGCTGAATTTGAGTTAATGATTTAACAAATCGAAATTCATTCGTAATCGTAAAATTTTTAATTAAACTTTTGTAAATGCTATTCTTTAAAATGAACAAAATAGAAATCAAATCAATCTTGTACCAAACCAATCTTAATTAAAATAATTCATTCATTTCTCAAACAATTCATAAAACTCAAATTAAAAAAATTCCAGGCAATTTCCCAGTCAAAAATTACATTATCCATTACATTTTACATTAAGATATCAATTTTCATCAATTATAAAAAATATTCTCTTTGCTTTTATTTTATATTATTTTAGATAATAGCTACTATGAAATACAGAATTTTTGTAATAACATTAATTTTTTATATTTTCATTTAAAATTTGCGTGATACAAAAAAACAATCACGCGCGTGTTTGTTTTCTAGTACATAATTATAAGTAGTTCATGCAAAACTTTTAATTTGTTTTTTTGTTTCTCAGTTTCATCTTTGGTGTTATGAAAATGTTACGAATAGTTTTCCTACTTTGCTATCTATGAAAAATCATTTTTTGGTGTTATGGCGTTGACCAGATTTTTATAATTCTAATTGCTATTAGTTAGTTTTTTGTTCTCTAAGTAGTCTAATATCAATATTAATATTTAAATATTGATTTTAAATTTAAGTTGCGTTAATGTCTTCTTTTAATATATTTTTTGAAGTCGATTAGCCGCAATTTTTTTTCAGTTAGTGTAATTTTAAATGTTTTTGTTAAAATCAAGTAAAGAAATTAATGAAAAAGATATGTCTTTATTAATTATTAATAAAGTATTTAAATCTTAAATTTTAGTTACAAATTTAAAAAAATTCACAGTTTCGAATGGCACTTAAAACAAATTTTATACTGTACAAGTAACTCGATCTTATTGCTATTCCTTACCGCTACTAAGATTTAAAGTATCGAAATTAAGAACGTAAATTAAATAAACACTTATAAATAATGTCACAAAATTGAGAGGTACAAACAGTTTGTAAAAAAATATTATCCGACTAATCCATAAATTAGGAATACTGATTTTTTTACGCAATCTATATAAAAACTTGAGTATTTATACACGCAACAGAAATTAATAACGAAAGAGTTCATACCTTCCGTCCACGGAAGATGCAAGATGTCATAAACGATATTGAAATTCGAGTCACTTTTTCGACTCTATAAAAAATCAAGAAAATCTTCACAGAACAATTTTTGGTTTGGCTCCGGCGGGATATAATTATCTTCTTTTATGTTTCTTCACAGCAACGGTTTTTGTCTGCTTAGCTAATTCTGAAATAGAAGATTTATTATGAGGTATTTTATTGACAATAAAAAGATAAACAATTAAAAAATCCACAAGTAAACACAGTTTTAAATATTACGAGTTTTTCAAATTAGTGAAAAAATAATTAATAATTTCGAACTTAAAGCGCTTGTAATTTAAAAAATATATATTGAACGATTTTGAATTGAAAACGTTCCAAATCAATTTAAGATTGGGTAAAATTTTGAAAAAAGGACAATATATCGAATACAATGAAAAGAAATTAAACTTCTATCATTTCTAAATAAAATCGTTTAAAATTGAATAATATAAAATTGAAAGTATTTGAAATTAAAAAATTTTAAATCAGAAGCTTTCAAAATTGAAATTTTTTATTTTGAATCGATGAATCTCGAAATTGAATGATCTCAGATTAAAACTTAAAAAAGGACAATTTCAAAATGTTCAACATTGAATATTTCTAGATTACAAGTTTGAATAACGGATCATTTAAAAATATGTATAAGGAGTTGAAATTGTATTATTTCTAATTAAAATCGTTAAAAATTGAAAACTTGTCAAATTAAATAATTTTGTATACAAAGAAATTAAAATTTGATTTTTGAAATTCTAGAATTCGAAATTGTTCTTACATAAAAAAATTATAATTTAATATTATTATTGATCAGACAAATTTTTCTAAGATAAAAAAAAAGTTCACCGACATTTTAACCGTTTAAGATGGAAAATTTTTCAATTATAAACCTTAAAAATTGAGTTATTTTTAAAAAACGTTCAAAATAAAGTAATTTTGAATGGGAAATATTGAAAATTAAACAAATTTAGATCAAGGAAACTTTGAAAATTAAACGAATCCGAACTTCATTCAAAACTGAAAAATTCTAATTACGAAGAGTTGTGATATTAAACCTTTTTTAACTCAAACCTTTAAAAAAAATTGAATTAAAATAATAACATAATATAATAAAAATAAAATAATAATAACATTAAAATAAAAATAATTTAAAAATAATTATTCAATTACTCAGGTATTCAGATAGGTAAATTTTTATCTATTTTGAATTTAAGGAACACAATTTTTTACATTTAAGATTCAAGTCATTCATTTTTTTAAATCTTCAACTAAAAATATGGCAATTTTAAGATATTACATTAAAATTCTAAAATCTTTACATTTTTATGGCTTCAATTTAAAAAAATTATTTTCTTAATTTTGCATTGATTTGAATTTACTATAGAGGCATTTCATTCAAAATTATTTAATTACAAATCGTTTAAACTGATAATTGTGCTATCGTCAAGTCTTTCAATTTGATAATCTACGATTTCGAAGACTTGAAAAAACCAGAAATCAAACAATGTAGAATATTTAAATCTAAAATTAATTAAATTAAAACTAACTCAAATTTAAACCAAAAAATGTAGAATATTTCAATATAAAATTATTAATTTTAGTTGATAATTCATCTCTTTGTTTGAAAATTCGTTTTTTGTTGGTTTGAAAATACATTTTTTAAAGTAAAAATTTTACTATTCCATTTTTGGCTGAAAATTTATCTTTTTTAGTTGCAAATTCATGTATTTTTTGAAAATAGGCATTTTTGGGTAGAAAATTGAACAATTTGGTTAAAAATTAATTTTTTTTTGCCTGCAAATTTATCCATTTTTGGTTGAAAGGTGAACTTTTTTAGTTAAAAATGCAACTGTTTAATTAAAAACAAATTTCTTTAGGTTGAAGATTCAACTATTGTGTTGAAAATTCAACGTTTTGGTAGAATTAAAATGTTTTTCATTTAACATGAAATTTTTTTGGTTTAAAAATTCACCTACTTAGTTGAAAATCAAACTACTATATTAAAAATGCATTTTTTTTAACTGAAAATTTAACTCTTCCATATTCGATAAAAAGCTGATGTTTTTAGTTGCAAATTCAACTACTTGGTTGAGAATTAATGTATTTAATTAAAAATTCGTTTTTTGTTGTAAAAAATGCAACTCACTGGTTAAAAATTAATATTTTTTGGTTAGGATTAAAATATTTTGTTTAAAATTCGTCTTCTTTGGTAAAATAACTTTTCTTAATTTTTAATTAAAACCTTTTTTATTTGAAATATCAACTATTAAATTTTTCATTGAGACTTCATTTTTTTGTTGAACTACCTTGTTACGAATTAATTTTTTTGGTTGAAGTATCATAATTTTAGTTGAAAATTCATCACTCTCGTTGCAAATTTAACTATTTTCAATATTCATTTTTTAACGTTAAAATCGGTCAATTTTTTCAATTTGATTATATTCAGAACCATCTTGTAAAATCAATTATTGTTGAATTTTTGATACTGGAACTACACTTCAATTGTAAAAATCATTAATAAATTTACATTTACAATTGACCAACTTGCAAAGTTGTTTATCACAAATTTTAATTTTCAAACGCTTTTAATTTGTAATTGTTTAATTCTTCTTCTAAGTGAACAAATTAACTTAACAGAAAAAATTGAAATAAAACTTATTCTAAATTGCATTATAACATGTGATACGAAATTTGCAATATTTCAAGTGATTGGATAGATTTTCCTTATGAAAATTGGTAACATTCCCGATGAAAAAATTAATTCACTGTCATTTCCCAGTCTCAAAAAATTCCTCATCATTTCCCGGTCCAGTGACCACCCTGAAAGTGTAAAATATTGAATTACCTTTCCTTTCCTTGACGAGCTTACTTCGTCGGTTTCTGCTTGCCGGTGGTAGATTCTCCACCATCCTTTCAATGAAGTTGTCTATGACCAAAGACCTCGTCATAGAAATAACTCTTGATCTGCAAACCGGGCAAACTGGCTCTTTACTTTTCTTCATCCAAGTCATAATGCAATGGTTGCAAAATGTATGCATACAATTCGTAGTCATAGCTCTCACGAATAATTCGGAACAGATACTGCAAGTTAATTGTTCCTCCATTATGTTCTCCACTTTGCCGAAAATGACTTTGTTGGCCTGTTCTATTGACGAAGATCGTGGACTGTCCAATGTTAAATCTATTGTCTCAAGGATATCGAGATTTGTAGGAGTGCTAGGAAGGTTCGAAGTACCTAAACTACAACTACTATGAGGTATTGCAACGACTATAGCATTTTCCATCAAGTCGACTGTTGTTTCTATAACTGAAAATTAAAACAGAATATTATTTACATTTGCAAAATGAACAACAGTTAAACAAAATCAGACTTCACAACAGCTCAAAATATGAGCATAATAGGGGAATAAATTCATTTAACTAAAATTAATGTAGGTACCCATATTCCTAAGATTTCAAGTCGAAATATATTTCATTTTCAACAAAACATTTGAATTTTCAAACAAACAAAAAATAAATAAATAAAATAATATTTTTTCAACAGAAGATTTGAGCTTTCGAGCTAAAAAATTTTTCATAAAATATTTGACTTTTAAACCCTAAAAGATGAAGTTTCAACCAAACAGTTGCCTATACAACCAAATAGTTGAACTTTCTAGTCTAATTTTCAACCAAGAAAGATTTTTCGGTCAAGAAAGAAAAAAAAATCAACGAAATTGTTGAATTGTATGCCAAAAAGGCGAAATTTCTACAAACCAGTTTGAATTTATAAGCGGGAAATATGAAGTTTCACATAAAAAAAAAAATCAATTTTCAACCAAAAATGGAGTTGTTAAATTTTCAGTTTAAAAGATTAATTTTCAACAATAAATAACGACTTGTCGACAAAAGAAAACGAATTTTCAACAAAACAGTTGCCTTTAATACAAAAAAGTTAAACTTTCAAGCAAAACAGACGAATTTTTAACAAAGAAGTTAAATTTTAAATCAACTAGTTGAATTTTTAAGACAAAAAGACGAACTTTTTACAATAAATTTGTATTTATAACCAGAAAATAAAAATTTTCAACCAAAAATGGAGTATTTATATTGTCAGATAAAAAGATTAGTTTTTAACAACAACAAAAAACGAATTTTCAATAAATGAAAACGAATTTTTAACCAAACTGTTGCCTTTAAAACCAAATAGTTGAACTTTTAAGCAAAAGAGAGGAATTTTTTATAAAAAAGTTGAATTTTAACCAAATAGTTGAATTTTCAAAGATATATTGTTCAGTCAAGAAAGAAAAAAAATGCAACCAAATTGTTGAATTTTTAAGGCAAAAAGACGAATTTTTTACAAAACATTTGAATTCATAGCCGCAAAATATGATTTTTCAACTAAAAAAGATCAATTTTTAACTAAAAATGTAATAGTTTAATTTTCAGATAAAAAAAAATAATTTTCAACCGAGTAGATGCTTTTTCAACCCAATAAAGATGAATTTTCAACCATGAAGATAACACTTTAATCAAAAAGAGAAATTTTTCAACAAATACCTGAATTTTGAACCAAATACCTGAATTGTCAACTAAAAAAGATAAATTTTCAATCAAAAATGGAATAGTTAAAGTTTCAGTTAAAAAATACAACAGTTGAATTTTCATCCAAAAAAGGTGAATTTTTCACCAAATAGTTGAATTTACAACAAAATAATTACATTTTCAACCAAATAGTGTAAGTTTTAACCAAAATATGAACCAAAAATGTAATAGTAGACTTTTCAATTATAAAGAATTAACTTTCACCAAAAAAATATGACTTTTCTACCAAAAAAAGGATTTCCAATCCAAAAGGATGATTTTTGAACAAAAAAGTCGAATTTTCGACAAAAAGTAAGATTTTTAACAAAATAGTCGAAATTTCAATCAAATAATTAAATTTTCAACCAAGAGTTGAATTCTGAACCAGAAATATAATAGCAGACTTTTCAATTAAAAATAATGATTTTTCAACCAAAAGATGAATTTCCAATAGAAAAGGATGAATTTTTTATCCAAAAAGACGAATGTTCAACAAAACAGTTACATTTTTCGTCAAAGAGATGAATTTTTGACAAAATAGTTGGATTTACAACAAAATAATTAAATTTTGAATTTAATAATAAAATTTTCAACCAAAAGAGATGAATTTTTAATTCAAAAGGATGAATTTTCTATCTAAAAAGATGAATGTTCGACGAAACAGTTGCAATTTGAACAAAAAAAGATACATTTTTGACAAAATAGTTGAATTTACAACAAAATAATTAAATTTGGAACCAAATAATTAAATTTACAAGAAAAACAGATGAGTTCTGGACCAGAAATATAATTGTAGACTTTTCAATTAAGAAGAATTAACTTTCAACCAAAAAAAGATTACTTTTCTACCAAGAGATGAATTTTCAATTCCAAACGGCGAATTTTGTATACAAAAATGTAAATGTTCAACGAAACAGTTGAATTTTGAACGAAAAATGATGAATTTTTGACAAAATAGTTGAATTTATAACAAAATAATTAAATTTGGAACCAAATAATTGAATTTACAACAAAAACAGATGAGATCTGAACCAGAAATATAATAGTAGACTTTTCAATTCTAAGGACGAATTTTCTATCCAAAAAGGCAAATGTTCAACGAAAAAGTTGAATTTTGAACAAAAAGAGATGAATTTTTGACAAAATAGTTGGATTTACAACAAAATAATTAAATTTTGAATTTATTAATAAAATTTTCAACCAAAAGAGATGAATTTTTAATTCAAAAGGATGAATTTTCTATCCAAAAAGATGAACGTTCAACGAAACAGTTGCAATTTGAACAAAAAAAGATAAATTTTTGACAAAATAGTTGAATTTACAACAAAATAATTAAATTTGGAACCAAATAATTAAATTTACAACAAAAAGAGATGAGTTCTGGACCAGAAATATAATAGTGGACTTTTCCATTAAGAAGAATTAGCTTTCAACCAAAAAAAGATGACTTTTCTACGAAGAGATGAATTTTCAATTCCAAAGGACGAATTTTCTATCCAAAAATGTGAATGTTCAACGAAAAAGTTGAATTTTGAACCAAAAAAGATGAATTTTTGACAAAATAGTTGGATTTACAACAAAATAATTAAAATTTGAATTTAATAATAAAATTTTCAACCAAAAGAGATGAATTTTTAATTCAAAATGATGAATTTTCTATCCAAAAAGATGAATGTTCAACGAAACAGTTGCAATTTGAACAAAAAAAGATCAATTTTTGACAAAACAGTTGAATTTGCAACAAAATAATTAAATTTGGAGCCAAGTAATTAAATTTACAGCAAAAAGAGATGAGTTCTGGACCAGAAATATAATTGTAGACTTTTCAATTAAGAAGAATTAACTTTCAACCAAAAAAAGATGACTTTTCTACGAAGAGATGAATTTTCAATTCCAAATGACGAATTTTCTATCCAAAAAGGTGAATGTTCAACGAAACAGTTGAAATAAAAGATGAATTTTTGACAAAATAGTTCAATTTACAGCCAAATAATTGAATTATCAACCAAATAGTCGAATTTTTAATTATAACTGATAAAGTCTGAACCAAAGATATAATAGTAGAGTTTTAAATAAAAAAGAATTAATTGCCAACCAAAAATAGTTGAATTAATTCGATTCCTCTTTTTAGTTTCTATTAATTCAGTTAGCATTTGAGAGAAAAGGGAGAAAATGTGAAGTCTGAAAAACTCTTTAAATTTCGAAGAAAAAAGATAATATCTTACTATTTGCAGAAGGAATTCGCTGAATCGCATTTTCTTTCTCCTTCAGAGTATCCTCCATTTCCTTGAGTTTCTCTTCCAGGAGCGTTTTTTCATTCAATAATTTATCTTGCATGTTCTTTTCCTCCAAAACGAGGGAGTCCATCTTGCATTTCCATTCCTCTTGTTGTTTCGATTTCCACTCCTCCATTTGCTCCTTCATGCTAATTTCCAAAGTCACTTTTTCCTGTTTACTCGCTTCTAAAGCCTCTTGCCATTTTCTTTTCTCCTCAGCTAATCTCTCTTCAAATTTCCGTTTTTCCTCTTCCAGCTTATCAAGAAGTTCCCGATATTTGTTCTGCAATTCTTTTTCCACGACATTGCCGGATTCAATTTTTTGCTCCAAGTTTGCAATTTGTTTGCCGAGTTCCTGCGATATTTCCTTTTCTTTTCTCAGCCTGTCGAGTTCCGCTTGGAGTTCGATTTGTTCCTTCTGCTTGTCTTCCAACTGATCTTCGAGGTCTTTCCTTTTGGTCTCTTGAGCTGCTACAAAAGATTTTTGTTCGCTGAGAACATCGTCGAAGAGACGTCCTTCGAGTCGAGGTTTTTTGGAAGCTTGGTCGGATTTAACATTCAGAGTAAATACGTATTTAAATTCTTCTTCAGGATTTAATTGCACAACGTCTCCGACCTGAAGGATGTTAGTGGCTCCTTTGTAGATAGGATTGTCGTTAATAAGAATAGGATTGACGGAACTACAATGGGTTATAGACCATTGATCGTCGCCTGTGAGTCGGAAGATGCAGTGTTGTCGTGAAATGCAGATATCTTTTATCACACAGTCATTCTCAAGACTCCTACCAAGTTTGAACTGCAAAAAAAATCATGGAATTTTATTTAAATAACCAATAAATCAACCTTTGCGGCAGGATTTCAAACTAAAAGTAGTTTTTAGAGTATTTTTATTTTTTATTTGAAAAAGAAAACACTTTTTTTTATAAGAAAACAATCTGAAATTCATTTACAACACAAGTCATTTATAAAAAAACTGTTAGTGATAAATAATAGAAATTTAATTCAACAAAAGTGCAAGAGTTGTACAGAATATAAAAAAATTCTATGTAAATTCTGAAGCTTCAGTCAATTTAATTAGTATTTTTAGTTGCGAAAAATTAATTGGTGTGACCTCAAAAATTAATCTACTACGAGTCTTTTTTATGTTCTTTTTAATGCTGCTATCAAACTTAAATTTTTACGCCACTATTTAAGAATGAATAATTATAAATTGCAAGCTTTTAATGCGAAAACTGAAGCAATGAACACTCGTAAAAAGTATTAATGAAGTAGGAAATATTAATTTCGAATTTAGAAACGTATAAGATGCATAATTCAAATTGTAGCCGGGGGACGCATGATTTAAAAAGAGTTCAAAAGATTTTTCAAAATTCCTCAACGTTTTAAAAGATTTAAAAGATTTCTGATTTGGAACATCAAACAATGTTTGTTCATAAGAATTGTAATTCTAATTTGCAACAGAACATTTTGTAAAAGTTATAGTTCTGAATTTGAACAGGGATTTTTTGTAATTCCCTTTTTTTAAATCAGAATTAAAACTATTTTCCAAAATTCACGTTTCATGTTAAAAATTCGCAGTTCCATGTCAGAATTATATTTATTTACAAAATTTTATATTATAATTCAGAAATATAGTAACCCCTTTTTCCAAGATTTGAAAAGAAGGGAATTTCAAATTGTAACGAATTCTGACTTGAAATTAGATTTTCTTTATACTCCCTTCTTCTAAATCAGAATTAAAATTCTTGTCCAAAACTCACGTTCCATGTCACAATCACATTTATCTCCAAAAATTCCCCGCTTCAAGTCGGAATTATATTTATTTACAAAAATTTTCTACTATAATTCAGGAATATAGTAACTACCTGTTTCGAAAATTTGGAAGAGAGATGTTTCAAATTCTGGTAAATTTTTATTTGCAAAAAAAAATCATTTTTAAATTCAAACAATTTCTGATTTGGAAAGAGTTTTCAAAATCTGACCAATTGGGACTTGAAAAAGAATTTGCTCTTGTTAATTCCCTTTTCATAAATCAGAATTAAAATTATTTTCCAAAATATACCGTTCCATGCCAAAAATTTATCTGTTCCAAAACAAAATTGTAATTCTTGACGAAATTCTCTGTTCCAAATTAAAAATTATTAATATTTGTGGGAATTTTTTTATATTTCATTTTGTTCATTCTCCGTCCAAAGTCGGAATTGTAATTTTGTAAAGAAAATTTCCTATGCCACGTAACAATTAAATTAATTTCCAAACTTAGTTGTTCCGAGTTGGAATTATATTTCTTTACAAAATTTTCTATTATAATTCAGAAATATAGTATCTCCCTTTTCCTAAAATTTGGAAAAGAAAAGTTTCACATTCTGGAAAATTTTTATTTGCAAAAAGAAAACGAATTTTATAATTCAAACAAATTTTGATTTGGAAGGAGTTTTCAAAATCTGACGAAATCTGACTAGGAACAGGTTTTGTTTTTGTAAATTAATTTTGTTCAATCTCCGTCCAAACTCATAATTATAATTTTTTTAGAATACTCCCTATACTAAGTCACAAATAAAAATTTATTTCCAAAATTCTCTGTTCCAAGCCATAATTAATTATGTTTATTTACAAAATTATCCATTATAATTTAGAAATATAGTAACTCTCTTTTACCAAAAATTAGAAGAGGGAATTTTCAAAATCTGACGGATAGTAATTAACAGAACAGGGATTGTTCTTGTAAATTCTCTTTTTATAAATCAGAATTAAAATTATTTTCCAAAATTTCCCGTTCCATGTCAACAATTACCGGTTTCAAGACAAAATTGGCATTTCTTTGCGAAATTCCCTTTTTCAAAGTCAAAATTATAATTCTTTACGGGATTTTTTTAAATTTATTTATCCCCAATCCAAACACAGAGTTATAATTCTTTTGGAAAGTTTCATATACCAAGTCACAAGAAAAATAATTTCAAAAATTCCCTGTTCACAGTCAGAATTATATTTATTTAAAAAATGTTCTATTATAATTCAGAAATATAGTAACTTCCTTTTTCCAAAAGTTGGAAAAGTGATTTCTAATTGTGACGAATTCTGACTTTCTGAATTCTGACAGGGATTTTTTTTAACAAAATCAATCATCATGATTTGTAACTCAACAATTTTAGGTTTTTTTTTTAGTTTATTCGGTTTTGTTTGCGTTTTTTACGGCTTCGCTTTTTTTTAAACGAAAATTATTAGAATTTGAACAAGATTTAGAATCTTTTAATAATTTTGGATTATATTCGCGTTTTTCGTCGCAAATTGGTATTTTTTATTGTTTCAAATTATATTTCAAAGAAGATTCACACATTTTAATAATTATAGGTTACGTTAGCGTTTTATACCAAAAATTGGTATTTTAAACAAAAATCAATATAGTTTAAACAAGATTTAGAATCTTTAACAATTTTGGATTATGTGTTTTCGTCGAAAATTGGTGTTTAAAACAGAAAAAAAAAAGATTTCAAAGATTCACAAATTTTAACTTTTATTTTTTTATAAAAATCATTATAGTTCGAACAAGATTTACAGTTTTTGAACAGTTTTATCTTATATTCATTTTTTTCACAGAAAATCGGTTATTTTAAATAAAAATAATTAGATTTCGAAGAAGCATTACATTTCTGAACAATTTTCTGTTAATTTAGTGTTCTTCGTCGGAAATCATTGACATTTAAAAAAAAAATTAGATTTCAGAGAATATTTACAATTTTTTATCAACCTTAGGTTTCTGTGTTTCACCTAAAAATTTGTATTTTTAAACAAAGAATCGTTAGATTTAAATCCCATGATTTTTGTTTAAAATGACAAAAGTTACAAGTTTAAACAATTTTAGATTTTGATAGTGTTTTTCAACGGAAATTGAAATTTGTATTAAAAAATAATTAGATTTTAAAAAATTCAAAATTGTTGGACAATTTTAGGTTACGTTGGAATTTTACATCGAAAATTTGGTATTTTAAATAGGAAAAAATTATATTTTGAAAAAAGATTTACCATATTAAACCATTTTTTGTTACGTTATGTTAGTTTTTTTCGTCTAAAATTGCTATTTTTAATTTTTAAAAAACATTAGATTTGGGGCCGTGCATAAATGACGTAAGATATTTTCACGTCTGTGTATCACTGAAAACAAAAGTTCAACAATTTAGTAAAAAATTCAAATATTTAGTAGTAGAAATATGAACCACTTTGTTAAAAATTCATTTTTTAAGTTGAAGATTCATAATTTTAGTTAAAAATTAATTTCTTTGGTCGAAAGTTTAACTATTTAGTTGACGTTTTTATTTTTTTTAATGAAAATTTAACTACTCCATTTTTGGTAGGAAATTGATCTTTTTTAGTTAAAAATTCAACTATTTTGTTAAAAATTCGTTTTTTTTTGTAGAAAGTGAACCCTCTTGGTTCAAAATTTATGTACTTTGTTGAAAATTTCTCTTTTCTGGTATGAATTTAATTTTTTTTATTGAAAATGCAACGTTTTGGTTGAGAACTACTCTGTTTTAGTTAAGGATTAAACTTTTTTTCTTCAAATCAACTGTTCTAAATTAAAAATTAAATTTTTTGTTGAAATATCAACTATTAAATTTGTTGTTAAAAACTAATATTTATGTTTGAAAATTAATTTGTTGAACTGGAAATTTAACTACTCTATTTTATGTACAAAATGTATATTTTTGAGTTGAAATATCAACTACTTGGTTGGAAATTGATGTATTTGGATAACAATTCGTCGTTTTTTTTTTTGTAGAAAATTAATCTCCTTGGTTGAAAATTTAACTGTTTGGTTGATAATTTATGTATTTTGTTCAAAAGTCTTTTTTGTTGTAGAAAATAAGTTTTTTGGTTGAAAATAAAACTGTTTGGTCGAAATATTAACTATAGTACTTTGTTGAAAATTCTTGTTTTTTATATTCACTTTTTAATTGACAATTTAGTAATTTAGTTGAAAATTCAACTATTTGTTTGAAGATGATCTTTTTTGTTAAAGATTCGTATTTCCGGGTTGAAAATTCAACTATTTTGTAGAAAATTCGCCTTGTTGACTAGAAAATTCAACAATTTAGTAGAAAATCCGTTTCCTTTTTTTCTTGAAAATTAATTTTTATCATAAAAATACATATAACTATTTCATTTTTGATTAAAAATTGTTCCTTTTCAGTTTAAAAATTGAACTATTTGGTTGAAAATTAATTATTTTGTTCAAAACTTGTCTTTTTTGGTCGAAAATTTGTCTTTTTGGATGAAAATTCAACTATTCGGTTCAAAATTAATTTTTTTTTTCGTTAAAAATGCAACTGTTTGGCTGAAATCTTAACTATTACGTTAAATTAAAATAAATAGTTAAAAAAAATATTTGGTTGAGAATTCAACTGTTTTGTACAAAATTCGCTTTTTCAAAATTGAAAATTAATTTTTTTAAATGACTAAAATGTCAACTATTTAGTTGAAAATTCATCTTTTTTGGTAGAAAATGAATATTGTTGGTTGAAAATTCAATTATTTAGTTAATAATTTATACATTTTGTTAAAAATCCGTCTTTTTTGGTAAAAAATCAATTTTATTGGTTTAAAATGCAACTGTTTGGTTGAAAATTAAACTGTTTTAGTTGAGGATTCATGTACTTTGTTGAAAATTCGTCTTTTGTTGTTAAATTCAATCGTTTTTTTATTGAAAACAAATAAAATTTTTGTTGCTGAAGTTTCATAATTTTGGTAGAAAATTAATCTCTTTGGTTGCAAATTAACTTTTTGTATTGAAAACTCAACTGTCTTGTACAAAATTCGTCTTTTTGAGTTGAAAATTCAACTATTTGTTCGAAAATTAAATTCTTTGTTGTGGAAAATTTAACTGTTTTGTATATAAAATTTGTTGTTGTTTTTTCTACAAAATTACACATTTTTGTACAAAATCCAACTACGTGGTAGAAAATTCAACTGGTTTGTAGAAGATTCGTTTTTTTAAATTGAAAATTAATTCTTTTTAATTAAAATTTAACTATTTCATTTTTGGTTAAAAATCGACCTTTTTCAGTTTAAAAATCCAAATATTTGGTTGAAAAATGGTTTATTTTGATGAAAATTTGTCTTGACTGGTCGAAAATTAGTCTTTTTAGTTGAAAATTAAACTATTCGGTTACAATTTTAACTATTCGATTAAAAAATATTTATTTTGTAATAAAAATTTAAATAATTCATTTTTGGTTAAAAATTGATCTCTTTAGTTTAAAAATTCAACGCTTTGGTTCAAAGCTGATGAGAATTCGTCTTGTTTGGTCGAAAATTAGTCTTTTTAGTTGAAAATTAAACTATTCGGTTAAAATTTTAACAACTCGATTAAAAAATATTTATTTTGTAATAAAAATTGAAATATTTTATTTTTGGTTAAAAATTGATCCTTTTTAGTTTAAAAAGTTGAACTATTTGGTTGAAAAATTAAGTATTTTGTTGAAAATTTGTCTTTTTTCGTCAAAAATTAGTCTATTTGGTTGAAAAGTCAACTATTCAACTAACTATAGAAAATAGCATCGGAAAGACAATCTTAGTTGACTCGGTAAAGAATTTGTGTCTATTCCAACTGTTTTGTAGAAAATTCGTTTTTTTGGTTGAAAAGTTTTTCATAATTTTGGTAGAATTGTTTCATAATTTGGGTAGAAAATTAATCTCTTTGGTTGTAAATTAACTTTTGTATTGAAAACTGAACCGTCTTGTACAAACATTGTCCTTTTGCGTTGAAAATTCAACTATTTGTTCGAAAATTCAATTCTTTGTTGTTGAAAATTCGTAATTTCGTGTTTTTGTACAAAATGAACTATGTGGTAGAAAATTCAACTGTTTGGTAGTAGATACGTTTATTTTTTTTATGGAAAATTAATTCTTTTTAATTAAAATTTAACTGTTTAATTTTTGGTTAAAACTGGACCTTTTTCAGTTTACAAATTCAACTATTTGGTTGAAACATGATGTATTTTGATGAAAATTTTTCTTGTTTGGTCGAAAATGAGTCTCTTTAGTTGAAAATTAAACTATTCGATTAAAAATTTAACTATTCAATTGAAAAATATTTATTTTGTAATCAAAATGAAACTATTTCATTTTTGGATAAAAATTTATCTTTTTTAGTTTAAAAATTCTACGATTTGGTTCAAAATTAGTCTTTTAAGTTGAAAATTGAACTATTCGGTTAAAATTTTAACAATTCGATTAAAAAATATTTATTTTGTAATAAAAATTGAAATATTTCATTTTTGGTTAAAAATTGATCCTTTTTAGTTTAAAAAGTTGAACTATTTGGTTGAAAAATTAAGTATTTTGTTGAAA
>JAABKJ010002847.1:0-27051 GCA_011634705.1 Andricus grossulariae
AATTTAAAAGTTAAAGCTTTTTCGGGTTTCAATCGTGTGCAAAACTACGAAACTTGCCGACGTTTCGTGAACATTGCAGTTCAATTCTTCAGGGCTGACCTGAAACTGAAGTTTCAGGTTACGTTGTTCTTGTATAGATTCTCCACGATGCCTATGATTGGCCAGAGCGCTCCATGGTGGGAATTGCTCGAACTTGATTGGCGAATCAAGTATTTTTTAAAAAAGCATTGCTGCTGATTTTTGAATATCTGCCAACAATCTAACTACCATTTTCAAGAACAAGGCAATTTTTAAGTTCAAGGATCAGAATGAAATTTTATACAGGACATTAAGTGAAAAAAGTGCTTCTGTTTCGGAATAAGACTGCGAAAAGTTTCACACTGACATTTTGCCTGGTTTGCTGAAAATGTATGCAATAAAGAATATCTTCAATGCAGGTAAAACTGATCTGTTTTTTATAATTTTCACCAGATGAAACTTTTGCATTCGAAGAAGACACTTGTAATGGTGGAAAGAAGAGCAATGATCGTGTTACTGTTATGTCTAAGTTAATAAGTCTGGCAAAGAAAAACTTGAGTTATTGGTAATTGGCAAATTAAAGAATCCAGGTTTTTCCTAGGGAGTTAAATTCTCTACCAGTTCTTTACGAAAAAAATAAAGAATCTTGGATGAAAATTTTAATACATGAAGACTGGCTTAATAAAATTAATCGCAAATTCCAAAGAGAAAATCGGAAAGTTCTTCTATTTGTTGATAATTGTCAAGCTCATCCGAAAGTTTTAATACAAACACTCAAAGCCTTGAAAGTGGTTTAATTACCACCAAATTTGACTGCCAAATTGCAACCAATGGATCAAGGAATTATCATGAACCTTAAAGTTAATTACAGAAAGAGAATCATAAAAAGATTACTCAACACTTCGGATCAGAAACGGGGGTTACATGGCTTTGTTGAAAATGCTGCGATACAAGAAGACGAGGATTATTCTGCCGGTGGTATTTCTGAAGAGTATACTGATCTGCAAAGGAGGTTAAGATTCGCAGATGAAAACTTTGAAAATTTTGTTCAGGTGAACTCTAATTTATTAATTGCTACAGAAATTACAGAGAGTGACATCTTTTTTATCAATTAAATGTTTATAGTCGATTTAAATGCCAAGGTCATTAGCTACTGACTATAGGGTTAATTATAAACTGTAGAGTATCTGTGGGGTAGTATACTGAAGGACAGAAGCAAAGCTTTCTGCAAACACATCCAGCCTCGCTTCCTGTTTTGGGAATCGAACCCGTGCCAGCGTGGCTACCAAGGCTGCAAGTTTTGGAACATAAGACAATCACCATACCATCTGAGCCACGATGACTCCCTTAGTGAAATATTGAATAGTATGAATGAACAAGAACCTTTGAAATCTGATGACGAGAATGATGCTGATTATCACGATGTAACGCCACCAATGAAATTCGAAGATGCTAAACTTGGTTTAACAATTTCTCGTAATTTTGTTTCTGAACAAAGTGATGTACCAGACACTATCTTCGCTGCTTTAGACTTAATTGAAGACTTCTGTGAGGAAAAAAGTTGCATCGAATAGAATCAAATTACTGATTTTATTCATTAATCTGCTTTTCTTATGCATTAAATATGAGCTAGAACAAAAGTTTTATACAACCCTTATAGGAAAGAGTTTCGCCTTCAAGAGAAATTCATAATGCGTTATATGGAATGTATTACAAACGTATTTAAACATATTATGTGCGTATTCTTATTTTGAAGGATATGAATTATCGATAATTCGAAGTTTTTCTCGATCATGAAGCACTTCGCATTATCGAAATTTCACTTTAATTACAAAAATGTGCGTTTGAGCTTGTGCAGTCATTAAGAAATGTTTGTCAAAAACTTGTTTTGAAGAAAATTTCACATAAAGAGATGTTACTTTGTTATATTACAAGACTAGATAGCGAACACTCATATTTTGCAGGAAAACAATTATTTTCTTATGAATTTGTAAGGCCAATCAAGGAGTTATATGTATTAAAAATAATAATTTATGTAAAATCAGTTTACTCTTTCTTGTTCTTTCATATCAGAAATACCAGCAATATGTATGTCTGTGATGTATCCATCTGTCACAAACCTCAAGGTTATTTTTTATCTATATATATTATATATAATTTTGTATACATATTGCTGTTAAAACAAGAATGTAGTACAAACCAGTTTTAACTAGTCAAAACACGAAGTTACCAGGAGGATTCATCGTCACAAATGAGAACTTTGCTAATCTTACTATCCTTACCGAAAATCCTGTAAGATTTACAGAGTTTAAGATGTCGTTATTTTAAAATGACCCCTGTAATATTAACAGATATTTTCTGCATATAGATTACACGATGATTTTACAGTAGCAGTATAGAATTACACTATACTACTAAGTTCGTATTTGTGATCATAAATCCGCCAGTAATTATGACCGTATTTACGACACATTCGTAGACGTGGTAAGCAAAAGTGGAAGTTATGTACATAATCAAACTCTGTTGAAGCTTTAGATGTTAAATAAATTTATTTTTGTTACAAGTCTCATGACGAACAAATCTTGCTTTTCCATCGGAGAAAAACTCCATAAAGAGTTGAAATAAAGATTTAAAGTATATAATATAAATCAATTCATTCAAATGAAATCTATAATCGTACAAATACTTCTCTTCTATTCCTTAATTATTTATTTTCCAATCTTCCTTAATCATATCACCGCCTTTTTCCGCAATCATAATAGTTGCCACGATCGGATTTCCCCTAACAACTGCTGGCATGTTCGAAGACCCAATAACCCTCATTCCCTTTACACCATGCACCCTTAATCTTGGATCAACAACAGCCCCAGAATCCCTAGTTCCCATTTTACAGGTCCCAACATAATCGGAAGTAAAAGCAACATATTGCGGAATCATACATTTAAAATAATCATCATTCCCAAACTCAAACTGTTGGCAAGCCTGTATTGGAACTTTATTAATCTCATACCCACTATCTTTGAAAATTTTAGTATCTGCGAGTTTCAAAACCTCGTGAATACCTTCAATCAAAGCATCTATGTCAGATTCTACTGCCAAATTCCCAGTAAAAATTACAGGATTACCCGAAATTGGATGAGTTTCATTAAGGGTAACGTATCCTCTAATTGTTGGTTTGAGCAAAAATACGGTAACACTAAAGCTATCGTAATAAACCGAGGGTTGATAAGGTAAGTCATTCGGATTAAATTCAATTTTAATATCAGGCGCATTTTCATTTTTTTCGAATTTGGTTTTTACAAAAGCCATAGCAGCACTAAGACCTCTTGTAGAATCTGGGCCGTCATGTGTTCTCAAATAACGAAATACATCCTTTTCCATTTTTTCCAAACCTTGCAAAGTCGAGTAGTTGTTATCCCTGAAGGAAAAATCAAGTTTTCCAATTTCCATATGGGTATGCATATTCCGTCCAACTGGCAAATCTTGGATTACTTTAATTTTATGTTTTTCCAGAATTTCTTTTGGTCCAATTCCAGACAGCATGAGTAGTTTTGGAGACTCAATCGTACCCGCTGAAATAATAACTTCTTTCTTGGCATAAGCAATTTTAGACTTTCCATTATGTTTATATTCAACGCCTAGAGCTTTTTTCGTTTCTGGATCAATTATAACTCTCGTCACATGAGCTTCCGTTTTGATAAAAAGATTACTTCTCTTGTTCCTGATTGGTCGAATAAAACCTGCATTTGTACTGACACGAACTCCATTTTTTATAGTCCATTGAACGTTAGAAACTCCTAATTGTGTTTCGCCATTTGGGTCTGTTAGTTTGTATCCCAGTTCTTGGAAAGCATCAATTGCTATTTTTGTGTTTACATCTGTGTAAGGAAATTTTTGGACGCTTTGGTATCCTCCGGTTGCATGGTATCTCGGACTTTCTTCAATTATCTGAAGATTAAAAATCAAGATTTAAGTATAAATTTAAATATAAATATAGAATATAATAATATTTCATGTAATTACATCTTTGTCAAGATTATCTTCTGAATTTTTGAAGTAAGGCAGTACTTGTTCATAACTCCAACCAGTACATCCCCTTTTTTCCCAATCGTCAAAATCAACTGGGTTTCCTCTCGCGTATAACATCTTACCAACTGAACTTGAACCCCCCAGTACCTATAAATTCATTAGAAAATAATAATATGCACATCATGAAGAACATCTACTGTACCCAGGGGTTGAATACTCGACTCTTGGGAGGACACCAGATTTCAAGATATCAAATTACTGAAAAAACTTTTTCAATGATTTAAAAAGATTTCATAAATATTTCAAAGACATGAATAGAATTCACAAAACTTTTAAAGATTCCATAAAGACTTCAAAGAATTCACAGAAATTTCAAATAATTCAAGAAAATATTTCAAAGAATTATAAAGATTTCAAATATTGCATAAAATAATTTCAAAAGATTTCACAAACATTTTTAAGAATTTAACAATTTTATCATAAGATTTCAAGTATTTCACAAGGACTTCAAATACTTTAAATAATTCACAAAGATTCCAAAGATTGTACAAAGGTCTCAAAGAATTTACGAAGATTCCAACGATTTCACAGATTACAAAGATTTCGTAAAATTTTACAAATACTTCAAAGATTCAAAAAGTGTTTACAAAGATTTCAAAGATTTTATATATTTCAAAAGATTTAACAAAGATTTCTAACATTGCAGAACGATTTCAAAAGTTTTAAAGATTCAAAGATTTCAAAATATTTCGCAAAGACTTCAAAGATTTCACAAATATTTTTGAAAATTCACAAAGATTTCAAAGATTTCATGGGTATCTATGATTTAAAAAGATTTCACAAAAATTTCAAAGATATTATAAAAAGATTACACAAAGACTTCACAAAATTTTTTAATAATTAAAGAAAAATGTCACTGATTTCACCATTATTTTAAAAATTTCACAAAGATTTCCATGATTTCATAGATTTCAAAAATAAAATGGAAAAATTTAAAAAGATTTCAAAAGGATTTTAAAGATTTCACAGATATCAAGGATTTTATAAGACTTCACAAATATGATAAAGAATTAAAAAGAAAATTTCAGAGATTTTGCAGATATTAAGGAATTCATAAGATTTCACAAGTATTTCAAAGATTTGAAAGATTTCACAAAGACTTTAAAGATTCCACGAAGATTTGAGAGATTTTACAAATATTTTAAAGAATTACAAAAAAAATCAAGGATTTCACAGATGTTAAGGATTTGATAATATTTCACAAATATTTCAATGATTTCACAAATATTTTGTATATCAGAACTAAATCATTGTGGTATTACCGACTAATAATATGTGGTTTAGGAATTTGCTTTAAAAAACTTTCAAAAATAACTTAACTTTCCCCTGGAGACTGAGCAGGGTTGCACTTTGCATGCGTTGGTGTCTGGCTGTATTTCATATTTGTGCATGATATTACTTCCGGGTAGGAGTCCAGTAAAAGCTGGCACCTCAACCACTTGTGGTTCCTCTATACCTTCTTCCAATAAAAGTACCTAAGATCATTTTGAAACCATATTAGAATCAAAAATAATTTTATCAGTTAGTAAATCATTTTCATTTTTGCAATTTAGCTCACATTCCAGCTTGTAATTTCGCTTAATCGGTTTGTAACAACACATCCGGCTGTACCACCACCAACGACAATAAAATCATATTCTTTTGGTTCAGCGTTTTGGTTATAACTTTTGTCCCTTGAGGATGAAAATAAATTAGCAACAAAAGCCAAAAAAAGAATTTGGGTTGATGAACAAGATGAGCTGTCTGGTTCGGAAGCACATGTTGCCGGAAGATTTGCTGGTATCCAGGACATAATCTAAAAAAAACTTGTACAATATAAAAAACATATTTCATGTGCTTCGTTTCGATGATGTTTTTCAGCATAAGAATTGTTATATTTTAGAATAAAGATGTACAATAAAAATGTATTAGAATATCAAACAACATGCTTTGTTTTCATGTTTTTATTTAAAAATTCTTTGTCATCAATGACATACATATATATGTGTAAATAAGCGTGACTGAAAAAACGCACAAGGTACAATGCACAAGACCAGAAACGATGTGTTGCCACAAGTCCAAAATTTGTCACTGAAGAGCTTCAAATTGTAGGAGACGGAAAAGCGTCCATGAAAGTATTGTCAGTTCTATGAAGACCATTTTATTAGAAAGATTCCACTTCATTGATAGCACGGATTTCTCTCGCAAATTTTGTGCAACGACACTTATTCCAAACAGGTATGACACATCTAACCGATTTGTAAAACAAATCGTCACATCAATCGTATAAAACGGTCAAACAGTGTTTTTACCAATAAGTTGCATTTCATTTTTTATAATTTGGTAAAAGAACCCTGTCATTTCATACCTTGTAAAACTGCAAGCTGTTCCCAGTAACCCAATTATCATCCTCCGATGATATCCACTTGAATTTTAAATGCATAGCTTCAGGCAATACTTCCATCAAATTTACATCCAGTCCACAATCATCTATTATCTGCTTTGTCAAATTCTCTCAGGAAATCAAAATCTTCTCAAAAAATGATTCTCTACGTTTGCGATGTACTTGAATGGATTGTACTGACTAATCTCCAACTTATTTTCCCTTTTGGTGTAATCTTTCAAATTTTAAATAATCTTTTACTTTGAAGTTTCTGTGATCTCAAACATCCAGGAATTGTTAAAAAAGACGTAGTGAAGTATTTTCACGTAAGAACTCTTCTTTTTTTGCAAACTGCGATTAATAGACTCTTCGGTAATTTATACTTCGTTGCTTACATTGTTGAAAAATATAATGAAAATTGCTGCTGATTGAGGGTTGTTGAATGTTGAATGAAAATTAAGCTCATCAGCTTTCTGTTTTGTTAATACTTTTTTTAAACTAAGTTTGAAGGTCGAAAAAGATCTTGAGGTTTCGACAATTGTTTCGTCATGGATAAGGTTTGCATTCTCTCTACTCTCATCAAATAAGAATAACACTTGTTGCACTTTGAAATCATCTTTGACGTACAGTTTATTATACTCTAATAAACTTTATTTCCCTGAGCTTGATTATAAACACGCAAAATCAGAAAAAGGATCAATAACCACTTTTTTCGTGACGCCAGAAGTTCTCAAATTTGATAACTTCATTTTTCACACTTGACATGGTGCTCCTGCACTGTTAGAATTGCTTGTAAATCTTACGACATTTATTAGGGACCGTACATAAAAAACAATTTTTAAAGAATTCAGGGAATTTCATTGGGCAGGAAAAAGTCAGGAATTTAAAACAAAAATCTTGCAAAAGTCAGGGAATTTCTGTAACTTTAAGTAACTGTCAAGCAGAATAAATTAAAAATTTTTCAATTTTAATTTGAAATTGTTTTCTTCCGTTTATGAAAAATTTTAGGTTAAAAATTTTGCAAGTTTGAGGTTCTGGTCTTTGAATATTAATGATCAGGAAAAATGAAAAATTGGTCAGGGGAAAATTAAGAAATTTTAAAAATGTAATTTTACGGCAACCCTGATATAATATTCTTGTAAGTAATTTATTCGCTTTATATTTATATTTCTTTTGCGGCTGCTGCCTTCTAAAAATTATCTTTTTAGTTATAAATTTCATTATTTGTTTGAAAAGTCAACAATTTGGTTAAAAAATCATCCTTTTTGGTTAAAAACTCAACTGTTTTGTTAAAAATTGAACTGCATTGTTGAAAATTCGGCTTTTTGGGTTGAAAATTATACTATCGTAGAAAATTTACTTTTTTATTCAAATTTATATTTTGGTGTTGAAAAGTCAACTCAAATCTATTGCGGATAAAAATTCAACTACACTACCGTCGAAAATCGAATATACTATTAAAAATCACTGCTGACTTTGAAACGTGATTACTCGTTCAAAAAATGAGCAAGAAAAATTTTTTCAAACCTTTAGAAAGCGTATTAAATTACGGGTCAAATGAGCCCTAATATAGATATTTTCGACCTTTTGAAGAGAATATACCACGTGAGCAGTTTAAAAGAAATGCAAGAGTTTCTCGAATTTCGTACTTCGACTTCAACTTGTGGCATGACCTAGGAAATTTGTAGCAAAAATCTCACATTTATACCACACAGTGTTTTAAGGCTTATCTTTAATTTAAGCCAATAAAACTTCAAAGATCCTAATTGGTTTTCGAAAAAAAAAATGTTCAAGTCTCAAATGTCAAGTTTCAGTTGGCGATTAATGCCGTCGACCGCGACGGCGGTGATCGCACAGAATTTCTCAGATTTTATTTCTTAACTTCAACTGGTGCTGTGACTTAGGATACTTAAGAAGGAAAAACTGAAGTTTACAGGACGTAATCTGTGATATCTCATCTTTACTTTAAGCGAATAAATCTTAAAAAATATTTACGGGTTCCCAAGATACGACCATAAATGTTCAAGTGTCTCTGCGTCGAGTTTCAGTCGACAATGAAAAGGTCAGGTATATCAAAATTGGAAAGGGAAATGTAAATGAGGAGATGGAAATAATGATAGAAATACAAAGAGAATTAGAGTGCACAAGCAAAAAAGAAATTAGTGAAGGAGGAATAGAAGTGGATGGGATGAGGAATGTAAAGAGAAGAACAACTAGGTCAGAAAGGAATGAGGAAAATGGAGAAAAGCGAAAAGTAGTGGAGGATAATATTATGAGAAAAAAAGAGTATACTGAATTATGTGATAAAAAGAAACAGCAGAAAAATAAAAGGTTTCAAGAAGAGGGGAGAAGGCTAGGACGGAAGAAGAGGTTTGGAAAGTATTAAATAGAGAGAGAAAAAGAAGGAAAGGAGTAAACCTGGATATTGAGATGGTAGAATGGAAAAAATATTTAATGGATTTGTTACGAAAGGTAGAGAGAAAAGTTAGGAAAGAAGAAAAATATGGTAGGAAAATAGATGACAAAGAGGACATTACAAGGGAAGAAATAGTCAAGGTGTTAGAAATAATGAATAATGTAAAGGCGCCTGGCATAGATGAGATTCAAAACAAAAACTAAAAATATGAGGCTGACAGAACTAAAGAAATTAGCATGGATAATGTGCAATAGAGTATGGAGAGGAGAAAAGTGGCCAGAGTTATGGAAAGAAGGAGTAGTGGCACTCATAGTGAAGAAAGGCAAAGGAGAGGCGGTTAAAGATTATAAGGAAGTGACGCTGATGACAACATTGTATAATGTATATGTAAATACTTTTTCCGAGAGATTAAAGAAAGGAGTTTAGGAAAAAAAGATAGGCCCAGCGAATCAGACAGGGTTTAGGAAAGGAATGGGGGTGATGGACAACATATATGTATATTGTAGGAGAGAAAGTAAAAAATAGTTTCTAGTTAGTGTGAGGAGCTAGGCAAGGATGTCCTCTGAGCCCACTTTTATTTAATATATTAATCTGAGACTGCGAAGAAGCAATGAAGAGAAAAGGATGACGAGGAGTTAGTATGGGAGAAGAAAAGATATTTACACTGGCATACGCGGACTATATAGTGTTGTTGGCAGAGGATGAAGAAGGGGTAGCGGGCTTAATTACAGGATTAGAGAAATACTTAGATGAGAAAAAGCTGAATTCAAACGTAGATAAGACAAAGATAATAAGGCTTATAAAAGGAGGGTAGAGAAACGAAGAATGGAGGACATACAGCTCATGCAGGAAAAAGGATTTAAAAAAACGGCAGAGGTAATGAAACAGTTATGGAGAATAGGAAAAAGAAGGTTTAAAAAAGATTGGAAAGTAGAATGTGGTTATTTGATACGCTGGTACGGCCGGTATTATGATATGAAACGGAGATATGGGGATGGAAGGAAAGGAAAAAGATTGAGAGTTTACAAGAAAGGTATATTAGGTGGACCCTAGGGGTGGGAAAGGGATGGGAGTTAGCGAAAACTTGTTTGAAGAAGGTAGAAGAAAGGAGATGGAGGGCGATAAATCTAAAAAGATGGGAAAAAGAAAGGAGAGAGTTCCTTAGTGCTAGAGATATAGGAGAGGGAAATGGAGTAAGCTATGAAGAATTGGAGAGAAGGGATAGAGAAAGACAATTGATGTACTAATAAGTTAAGGGGAAGGATGTATTGGGGAAAAAAAAGATAACAGATAGTGCAGAATATGAGAATGGGAGAAAGAAACATGAGAGCATGTATGAGAAGGATGTAGGAGAGGAATGGAAGATAAAGGAAGCTGGCAAGAGAAAGTGGTGAAGATTCTAGGGGAGGATGAAATGGGTGAGGAGTGTATGCAACAGTTCGAGGGGGCTAGGGCGACGATTGAGAAAGAATGAAAGAATGGATGTGAACAATGGTTATTTAATAGTATACGTAGATTAATATGCAGATGCGTTCTCACTCACTCGCTCTCGCTTTCGATCACTCGCCCACACGTTCGACAGTAAAGTTCGAGGAAAAATTGACCTATCTTTAACCCTTAAAGAACACACCTCCAAATACACCTCCAGATATTTTTGGCTCAAGAAAAAATAATGAGTGATGTTGAAACAATACAAAATAGAAAAAAAAAATATATCCAAAGCCTCAGTGCTAAGTTAACTATTCGAAAAAAATACTTGAAAAAAAGTAGACAATCAGAAATAATCGGAAAGCCCGTGGGGTCACAGTGGCTCAAAGGGTCCTTTAAGGGTTAATATAGAAGTAAGGATCTAGATGTAAGAATTAAGACAAATGTTTGTAAATAGTAAGGATAAGATGATATAAAATATGTAGTGGATTTTTTTGTATGTAGAGTCATTTGATTGTTTTAACCAAATCTTCTGGTAAATAGAGTATTTGGTTGACTCAACAAAATTATTTGATTGGGTCAATCAAATACTTTGTTGAATAAACCAAAATTTGTTTGATCTAACCAAATTTCCATATATATCCAAGAAAACAGCTTCTTTGGTTCAAGAAAAATTTTTGCTAGAGTGTAGTTATTTCAACAGAAGTAACTTACCCAACACTGTATCCGATAAGCTATAGGATAGAGACAAAAGCTACTGGGACTTTTAAATAATATAAGAGGATTGAACGAAACGACGAGTTCGGAGGCAAATTCACTATTAAATAGAATTCTCGTACAGAATAGTTCCTTTTATAGAGTTTTTGCACATTCATTGTAAAATTGTGCGAGCACGTTCTTTTTAAAAACGAACATAACAAATCTATGTTAACAACGGTTATGATATGCTTGTTGTAAAAGTGAGGAACGACACGCTTTCATAATTTTGTATAAACGAAAAGTAAAGATTATGAGACATGGGACACAGACAAAAGACTGCGGTCACCAGTCGAGCGACAGGTCTTCGTCTTGGGCACGCTTCAACATTCTTTATGATAATTCGTGAACTGATAAACATTTTATTACGTTCTAGGTCATTTTTTAAAGAAAAGATAATTTAGCAAAATTTAAATTTTTCCATTTACTTCGCTAAAGCAAGCAGTCCTGGGCAAGTCGCAGGCGAAGTCTAAGGTAAACCGATGGCAAGGGCTGATCCAGAGAGAAGGGGGAACCCCCGTCCAGATTTCAGACAGAGCAGTTGCGAATTTTTAACCAAAAAATATGAACTCACGACAAAAAATATAATAATTGATATTTTAATTAGGGAGAGATTTTCATTTTGAATCAGAAACAGTTGAATTGAACCAAAAAAGAAGACATTTCAACAAAATACTTGAATCCTCAACAAAGAAAGATTTTCTCAGTCAATAAAGGGAAAAATTTCATCCAAAATGTAGAATTTTCAAGGAAAAACATATGAATTTTTAACCAAGAAGATTAATTTTCTACTATAAAAGACGATCTCTCAACAAAATACATCAACTTTTAACCACATAGTTGCACTTGGGACCAAGAAGATTTTTTAACAAAAAAATGAATTTTCAACAAAATACATGAATTTTTAATCAAATAGTTAAACTTTTAACCAGAAAAATAATTTTCTACTAAAAAAGAAGAATTTTCAACAAGTTACAAAAGTTTTCAACCTAATAGTAGATTTTCTAAACTAAAAAGATAAACTTCTAACCAAAAATGGAACAGTTACATTTTCCTTGTAAAAAATCAATTTTTAATATAAAAAAAGCGAATCATCTACACAATAGTTGCATTTTCTACCAGAATATTGAATTATCAAGATGAAAAGACAAATTTTGTATACAAAATAGTTGCATTTTCAACCTAAAAATATGGAGTTTCAATAAAAAAGTTCATTTTCAATCAAACAGTTATATTTTGAGTTAAAAAAATTAGTTTTTAAACCAAAAAAGAAATTTTCAACAATATACGTAAATTTTGAACCAAACTGTTGAATTTCTGAATTAAATAGGTACTTTTCTTTTTTTTTAAATCGTTGAATTTTCAACTAAAAAATTGGAAATTTTAACAAAAAAGTTAATTTTTAACGAAATAGTTAAATTTTCATTTTAAAAATTAATTTTTACCCAAAAAGGGAAACCTCAACAAAGTAGTTGAATTTTCAACAAGAAAGATGAACTTTCTACTAAAATTATGAATGTTCAACCAAAAAAATTAATTTTTAAGAAACTAATTCAACTTTTAATGAAGGAGTGTAATTGTAAACCTAAAAAGATAAATTTTCAATTAAAAATCTAATAGTTGATATTTCCACAACAACAAAATTTTATTTTTAATAAAACACGATATAAATTCACCAAACAGTTGCATTTTTGACAAAAAAAATTGATCTTCTACCAAAGACGCTATTTTTTGGGCATTTTTTAACATCAGTTATTTTTATTCGATAAGCGAGAAATTTAAAAATAGTTTATAACTAATTTTGAATTTTTAAAGCAATTATTATTTGATTAAACCATTTTTTTTTTGTTTCAAATTGTAAAAAGTCATTGTTTTTTGGGATGAATGATACCGTTGAATGGATTTTAAGAATTCTGTTTCTTGCTTAAGATGTTTCGTAATTATTTAAACAGATCTGATTTGTTTAGACAATTTTTTCCATGTATATTGTAACAAGTTATTATTTTCCTAAATAAATGACACAATTAACGAACGTTGAGAGTAATGTATTTTTTTTAACGATATTTTAAAATAACTTCAACCATTTTTATTTGTTTAAACGATTTTCCCCCTGTAAATCTCGAAAAGTTACTACTTTCTAAAATCATTAACACAGTTGATGAATCCTAAGAGTGATATTTTATGTGAAAGAGAGTTTATAATAATTTAAACAATTTCCATTTGTTTATATAATTTTCCCCCTATAAATCTTGAAAAGTTACTATTTTCTTAAGAGATTGACATACTTGAATTCTAAAAAAGTTAATAACACTTACTCCTTTTTTCCATTTTTTCGAAGACCGAGCTTTTCCCATTTAAAATCCTATGTTAATTTTAAAAGCACGGGTTAATGTTCATAAATTAAAAACAAAATTTCTTTTTCTGTAAAACGAACACAAAAAATCGATCACAAAAAATCGAAAGTCAAATTTTTGAACCACCCTAATGCACTATAAATTATTGACTGAATTTATTTTCTTCAGTATATCAGTTTGTTATAGAAAAAAAATTATTTTTTCTTAAAATCGTTGCAATTTATTATAAGAACGGTATTAGTAATGAGAAATTGTTATAATTTGCGAATCTATACAAAAAACTAATAAGCTTAAGAAGTTACAAATAATGTATTACTGTATTAAGATTCATGGACAGACCAATTTGTCATAGTAGAAAAGTTAATATTGAGATGAAAACAGTCAATTGAAAGAAAATTTTTCAGGAAAAAATGTATTTTTCGATTTTTTAAACAATTTCAGTGTAAATAGTTAGTTTTGAAATATTAGTTTTACGAAAAAAATGGTATCACCATTCGATTTTACGTTTTTTTCAAATAAATTGTTTGAAAGGATTATTCAAATAACCGAAAGTTTTAATTATTTGTAATGAAAAATCGCCTTTTAATGAAATGTTCTCATCCCAACTTTAACTTTTCTGTTATGTAATTGGTCTGCCCATGAAACGTAATAGGTTAAAAATAGTTTTTTAACCTATGTTAAAAACAATTATTGCTGTTAACTTCAAAAGTGGTTATATATTTGAAATTTCTAACCATTTTTCGTTACTAAGACCATTCTAATAAAAAAAATGCAACGATTTTTAAAGAATAATTTTTTTCTAAAAGAAGCTGATATAGTGAAGAATTTGTTTGAAGAAATTGTTTAGAAAAATGAACTTGTACATTGAATTAATTATTTATGTTATTTAAGTACTGAGTATCATGAAAATCAGACAGTTTTTCTTTAATTTCTGAAAAAGTTGGGCTCTAGAAAATCCCTAGCACTGAATCTAATTGAAATCAGGCAATTATTTCCCTTTTCAAAAAAATATTGATCGAGTTGCATTAAAACTTTCGAATTTTTAAATTTTGACTTCTAATTTGCGATAAGAAAACGAAAGAAAAAAACCCTGAGTACTAAGTATTTCCAAGTAGTTGGCACTGCCATCTTGGATTTTCTACAAAATTGAAGGAATTTTCAAGTTTCCTCTATCTATAGATTTAAAACTTTTGTGATTAATTATAAACAAACAAAGGACCCGATCGAAAAACCGAAAACACTTTTAAATTCGTCTTATAATATCTGAACTTGGCATTTTTAAACCATTTTTTCAACAATCACATAAGTTTTTAATTTCTGCAACTTTTATGAACAAATATATTAATTTTACATCAACTTTGAGTATATAATCAAAATAAACATATAAACACCTCTAAAAGGGTTTTTTTTAATCCTTTGAAGAAATAATTGTTTAAGCATATAAAATGTTTTTAACATTTTAATAACTTTTTACAACAATTTCGAAACGTATGCAAACATACAAAACAAGGTTGTTAACAATTTGGCTACGCCATTCAACATAAGCGTACAATGCGTCGCCCCATCTGTGGATTTTCAAGCTTATGTAATTAATTGTAAACAAAAAACGGGTCAGATCGAAAAACCGAAAAGACCTTTGGACTTCGGAAATATCTAAATGCGCCTTTTTTATATCCATTTTCAAAGCAATTACAGCATTTTTTAAAGTTTTGCAATTTTTATAAACAAATAAATTAATTGCACGTTGAATTCTTCTCCGGAATACCTACAGGAGAATTTTTTCTTTTTTTAAATTTTTTTTAACAAACTCGCTAATCATAATTTTTGAAAAATTATTTAAGCAAAGTGAAAAATTACTGACCTTGCGAGTTTCTAATCGAAAAATGTGGAGAATGTAGTTCAGAATAATTTTGTTATCATCAGGAAATGGGAGCCACCTGAGTAAAGCTTTTCATTGTTGACCTATAATAAACACAAAATCCAATTATTTACAAATGAATGAGACCATGGTACGTAATAATAAAATTATACTACATGCCAGTCAATTGCGTCAATGACTCAACACGAACAGCACAAAAAAAATACCGTAAAAAAAACTTGTGCTATAATGTAATGAATATACACAATATAGTGCTGAAAATACGAATTCAAATACTTGAACACTTTTTTTAAGCAGCAATCCAAGAAATAAATAAATAAAAAAAAACATGTTTCGAATTTTAAAAATAAAAAATGTGTGCTGAGTTGTGATTAGTGATTACAACCAGCATTTTCAAATTCACTTTTCACTCAGATCTTTAGTTTCTAAACAAACTCGAATTTTTCGACCTTAGAAAACATTTTTTAACCAACATTTTCAAAAATGAAAATGTCGAAAATCTTAAATTTGTGCTGATGTATGCCAGGCGAGCACAACAACTATTCATAGACGTACAAAAAACGTAACATAACTTTCAGTTTTTTATATTTCCATTTTCGAAAATTCTTGTTTGAAGAGTTATTCCAAGTCTGAAAAAAAGTCCAGTGTAATTATTTAAAAAATATAGATCTAAATAAAAATTGTCTTGAAGGAAAGATAGTGTGTTCGCATAGCAGAACTCAGCACAACTTTCAGATTTTCAAAATTTACCTTTATAAAAATTTTAGGTCGAAGAATCATTCCAAATTCAAAAAATGCCATTTAGTTTAAAAAAATGTATATCTGAGTAGTTGTTTTACTCATCGAGAACAACTCAGCACAACTTCTCTTTTCAATTTGGAAAATGAAAATTCTTTTAAGTTGATTATTTGAGTTAATATTTACTACATTCTAGCGCAAAGTTCTTTTCACGCAAAATCAAAATGGTGCTACTGAGTTTGTTTAAATTGTTGATTTTTTTTCAATGGTTCATAAAGTTAAATTATTGTTTACGGCAAGCTCTTATACTTTTTAGTGCAAATTTCGTGCTATAAAATCAAAATGGAGTACTGGCCCTTGAAATGTTTAAAAAAAAATCTGGATTAAATATTGATTTGTTTGAAAAAATTTCCATTTTCCAACAAAAATTTATTTTAAAAATTTTGCTGTGGTTATAAAAATGTAGAATTAGCTTGTTAAAACATACATTCTGTTTAATTTTATAATAATATTGGTTCCTCACTCAGTCGAACTCCCTGCCGCCAAGCCTGGTCAGCGAGAGTCCTTTGTACCTAATGAGAACTGAAATGCGGAATATAACATTTGGTAAATGTAGCACTTGGTAATTTACAAATATAATATTTGAAATGTGGAAATTATAATGATTCCAACGATATTCTGTTTGACTTAAAAGATTGAAAATTAAAGAATAAGCGTTCAAGTTTATGTGAAATTTGATGGAAAATTGTTCTGTTCAGTCCAATTTTACAAATTCACAAATCAAAAGTAGATTTCCAAACTACAGGTATAAATAATGGAAACCTACGCTAACTAAAATTCACATAGTTCTTTCATGTTCTTTTCGAATTCGTTTAATTTTTAACACTGAAGCACTTTTAAATTACAAACGTAACTTAAATTGCAGATGCTAGTAACTGCGAGTGACATTTCTGCACCTGTAACTGAAAATACATTTATGAAAAGATAATAATATTCATCATAGTATTCCAGACAGAAAAGTTAAACATAGTGCGAAATATTATATTTAATTTTCATTTGTTTTATTCATTTTTAGTATCAAACAAAAACAAACCTTTTAAGGCAAACTATCAATAGGATAATTTTTAAGCAATGTGATTGTTTAATCAATAAACAAAACTTATTATGTTTGTTAATGAAAGGTCAGTTACACCAGCCCCACCCCTCTTAATTGTTAGATTTTTTATAGCCCACTGAATTGCGCCGCAAATGCGCTCATATGCGTCACAAATAACAAATTTTGCACCACGAAACTCTAGGAGTTATAGCAGGTATTACGTGGTGGGGGGGGGGGAGCAGCCAGCCCCCCATTTGAAAAATCAAAGTTTAAATTACATGACCTTGAAGATCTCCAAATGCGCTGATATGCGCCATCAAGAAAAAATTTTGCGCCACATTGATAACCGAGATATCAGCGATCAAAATGGCGGGCGGGGGCTGGCGCGATTTTTCTAAAATAATAACATTTTTTCAAATTCATCATAGTCATCCGTCATAATTTCAAATGCACTCAAATGCGCCACCATTTAAAATTTTTGCGCTAGCTAATTAACAAAGATATCATTGGGGGGGGGGCAGTGTGACGTAGGTGTTAAATCTTCGACAGTTATATGGAATTTAAAATTACAGATATGGATGTCTTCAAATGCGCTCATATGCCCCACAAAAATTTTTTGAAAACTTTGAAAACTGTCCACGATACAAAGCTTTTAACACTTTAGAAAGTGATGACCATGTGATGACCGCCAAAATAAAAAGTTTTTAATCCGCAGTGATGAAGGGTCTGTCGTATGGGGTTTCAAATGCGCTCATATGCGCCATGAAAATTTTTAACAACTTGAAAATTGCCTTAGATATGGAGGTCATAACGTTTTGCAAAGTGATGACCACAAAATAACAAGTTTTTAATCCGCAGTGATGAACGGACTATCGTATGAGGTTTCAAATGCGCTCATATGCGCTTTTGAACCCCCATACGATAGTCCCTCTATCACTGCTGATTAAAATTTTTTATTTTTTGGTCATCACTTTACCAAATGTTATGACCTTCATATCTTGGGCAATTTTCAACTTATTCAAAAAAATTTCATGGCGCATATGAGCGCATTTGAAACCCCATGCGACAGTCCTTTCATAACTGCGGATTAGAAACTTTTTAATTTCCGCACATGAGCGCATTTGAAACCCGATATGAAAGTCCCTTCATCACTGCGGATCAAAAACTTTTTATTTTGGTGGTCATCACTTCGCAAACTGTTATGACCTCCATATCTTGGAAAATTTTCAAGTTATTCAAAAAATTAGCGTGGCGCAAATGAGCGCATTTGAAACCCCATACGACAGTCCCTTCATCACTGCGGATTCAAAACTTTTTATTTTGTTGGTCATCACATAGTCATCACTTTCTAAAGTGTTAAAAGCTTCGTATCGTGGACATTTTTCAAAGTTTGCAAACAAATTTTGTGGCGCATATGAGCGTATTTAAAACCCTATACGACAGTCCCTTCATCACTGCGGATTAAAAACTTTTTTATTTTGGTGGTCATCACTTTGCAAAATGTTATGACCTCCATATCTTGGGCAATTTTCAAGTTATTCAGAAAATGTGCATAGCGCATATGAGCGCATTTGAAGACGAATGGCTCCATATCTGTAATTTTAAATTCCATATAACTGTCGAAAATATAACACCTGCGTCACGCTGCCCCCCCCCCCTTAACTCCCCAAATGCTACCTTTGTTAATTAGCTAGCGCAAAATTTTTAAATGGTGGCGCATTTGAGCGCATTTGAAATTATGACGGATGGCTATGATGAATTTGAAAAAATGTTATTATTTTTTAAAAATCGCGCCAGCCCCCCCCCCCTACCTCATTTTGATCGCTGATATCTTGGTTATCAATGTGGCGCAAAATTATTTCTTTATGGCGCATATCAGTGCATTTGGAAATCTTCAAGGTCATGCAATTTAAACTTTGATTTTTCAAATGGGGGGGGGGCTGGCGTGTCGTCAGCCCCCTCCCCCACGTAACACTTGCTATAACTGCTAGAGTTTCGTGGTGCACAATTTTTTATTGGTGGCGCATATGAGCGCATTTGCGGCGCAGTTCAGTGGGCTATGAAAAACACAAAAATTAAGAGTGGGGGGGGCTGGGGTAACTAACCTGTTAATGAGTTTCAAAATTAGTGTTTCCAATTAGGCTGCGAATGAAACTATTCATACAGGGGGTGCAAAATTATTTTGGGATAATTTTGAGAAATGCAATTGTTTTAAATCTGGCCAAATTTTAGCTTCCGGAATTTTCCAAGTTCAGTAAAATATTGCACCAATAAATTAGAGCTACAGCAGTTGTTTTTGAGTGAAATATACTGCAAAATATTCCATGAAATTTCCATAACCTTAAACATTTATTCTTTAATCTTCAACTTTTGAAGTAAAAAAATATATCGTTAGAATCGTTATAATTCGCAGATTCCGAACTTTGTATATTTTAATTATTAAGTACTTTTGAAAAATGTTATATTTCGCATTTTAGTCCTAATTAGCTACAAAGGACTCTCACCGACCAGGCTCGGCGACAGCGGCGCGTCTCAGTGAGGGGAAGCTGCGTAGTGGGGGAACAGTATTCAAGTAGCTGGCGTAAAAACAATATAAACTTAAAAACGTAAAAACAATATAAATATTTCTAAAACTCTTATAAAGCCGAAACAGATTATAAAAATTTTTTAGCATATCCATTTTTAAAAAGTAAATAGTCTTACCGTATACTAAATTTTATCGGAAATATGTACAGAACTCCGCCCCTGCAATCTTTAAAATGACCAAACTCACGACTTCGGTAGAGATTAGGAATTTTTCAAACATAAGTTTAGAATGTTTCTGTGTTTGCGAAACCTCGTATATCGAACAATTTAAAAATAAAACAGAATGTACTGCAACTTTTTAATATAGGAAATTAAAATTATCATTAATTCAAGAATATATCAGTACGAATACGGACAATAATATTTTCATGATCCAAGAAAAGGTACTAATTTTTTTCCGTGAAACGGTGCAAGAGAATAAAAAACATGTTTTAGTACGCATACATGTTTTTAAAGTATGTATAGAGATTTATTGTTGAAACGTTTATTGAAAATTGTGCCTTAGTGCCTTTCATTTAATTTCCAAAATCTTTGAATCGACATCTTACGAAAAAATCTAATCTGCCAATTTTGAGAAGATTGATTTTAAAAAATTAAAAAAAGCAATTAAAAAAAAAAAATAATAAAATAAGCATGAAAGCTTAATTGAAAGTGACCAGGACCACGAAATTCGGATTCAACTGTCAATTTTACGTACAGAATGTACAGTTTGAATTAATTTGTTGAAAACCAACCCAAATGTTATAAATTATTATGAAAACCTTCCATTTTTCATCACAGAAATTATTACAAAACGAAAAAAAATTAAATTGCAATAATTCTTTTTAAAAAAATGTGTCGTGCCAAATATTTGAGATTTGCTGTTTTTTTCAATTCAAATTTTTGAAATTTTAGGCCCCCCCCCCCCCCTATTGTAATAATTCATAACATTTTGGAACCCCCCTCCACCCTTCTTACTTAAGATTTCATATTTTTTACGCAATATATAAAATATATATCAAATATTTTTACCGTAAACGATATTTCAAGAGATTACAAACAATTTGAAAGATTTCCAGTGTTTTGAAAGTATTTCAACAGATTTCCAGAGATTTTGAAGAATTTTACAAGACTACAAAGTATTTCAAAGATTTACAAAATTTTCAAGGAATACAGGGCGTCTACCTTACCTGGAAAACCTGGAAAATCTGAAGTTGTCAGGGAATTTTTATATACCTGGTAAAGCTATTTTGTTGAAAATTCGTTTTTGTTTTGGTTTAAAATGAACTTTTATAACCGAAATTTTAAGTATTCTAGTTAAATATTCCATAATTTTAGTTAAAATTTCATGTCTTTGAACATTAATTTTTTTAGTTAAAAATTTAATCATTTACTTGTTGGTTGAAAAATTATCTTTTTTACGTGCGCTGTCGTACGGACTGTTTTTTACTCTTTAGAGAGATAGAGGCATGATAAGCTAGCCAGAGAGGGGGACATATGTTTGTACTCAACGGTCTTTTAGTGCACACTATTATGCATACATGTACATGGCCAAGGGAAACCAAGAATTTCTATATACTAGTATACTACATTACAGCAACGTGCGTTATTCACGCAACGTATATATCTTTTCACAAAAAAATCGATTAAAATTAGGCGGGCAGATATGTGCAGCTAAAATTTGAATATTTTATTTGTAATGCCTTAATCTACAACCTCTAATAGCTTTCAAGACTTAACAATGTGTAACATTTTACCATTTCACTTTAAAACGACCAATTTTTTATTGTTTATATTGAAAATCACATGCGCTTCTCTCCTTCTCATAATGTTTTGCTTCATACAACACAATTTTAGAAATTGCTACAATATTGTACTTACTTATAGCAGTTGATTCCATTTTATTTGAATGGAATTGATATATCCAAAAATTCTGGCTTATTCAAACACCCACGTCTCCTTTGCTCTCTTCTAAACGTTACACTGACTGCTCGCACGAACGCTAGGTTTCAACTAGACGTCAAGCGGGAAGTTTAAAGCAGGTTCAACGCTGCATGTATAAATTTCAGAAAAAACTCAAAAACAGTCTTATAAATAATCGTATGAAGCTAAAATAAAAATCAGAAAGATATGAAATATATGTTTAAAGAGTATAAAATGTAAAAGAGCTTGGTATTAAAAGATGTAAACTGCTTCTTTGTAACATATTTGAAGAATTATAATCCTATACTATTCACACAATTGATTTTGGAAAGAACGAAGAGAGTTTAAAAATTGTCTTGTATTGTGCTTTTTATTACAAAAATCATTATAAATAATTTGTACTAGTTGTGCACAGTCGGCTAAAGTAATGGTTTTATTATTTATATTATTACAAATTCTAATAACTAATGAATAATAATAAATAAAATAATTATTTATGAATTAATTATTACAAATATAAGAATTAATGATAATAAATCGATTATAATTATTGTAATTAAAAGTTAACAATTATAATAATGACTAATTAGTATTAATTATTGTTAAAAATGTCGTTTACATAAAGAGTTGCAAGTTTAACTATAATCTATATCATTCAATGTAATTTTCGTATAATATAATAATAGCAAACACAGTGAAAATATGAATAATACAATACTAAATAGCTTAATAATTAATAATTATAAATAAAATATTCAATTGGCAATTAATAATTATTAAATACAAATACTATAATTAATTATGATACATAAATCAATTGTAATTATTTTAATTGAAAATTAACAATTATAATAATTAGTATTCATTACTATTAAAAATGTTGTTCAAAGAAAGTGTAGCAAGTTTAACTATAATTTTTATCATTGAATGTACTTTTTGTATGATATAATAATAGCAAAGATAATAAAAATATGAAGAATACAATACTAAATATACTTTTATAATTAAAATTTGTCATGACTTTCATGATTTATTTAATGGTACTACTGCAATTCTCGCAGCCCTCTTTTAATTTTGCAGATATTATTGTCCGTGATCCAAGATAAATAGTTAATTAGATTTAAAAAAATGACAAATTGTAAATTTAAAATTGTGCTCATAACAGTATACAATAAAAAAAATTATGAAATTTAATTCTTCAAAAAAATACACCCATAAGTTGTGAAAGAACTTTCTTTTAATTCATGCATTTTAACTACATGTATTTGCAGTTCGACATATTTCTTCATTATAATGGTAGGTTAACAATTAAAGGACACAACTCCAAACACACCGTGGGGTCACAGTGACCCCAAGTGTCCTTTAGGGATTGATAGTTTCGAATTTACAATTTCTACTAACTGTAAAACTATATATATGCCAACTCTGAATAAATCCTTAATCATTGATTAGCCATATTTAATCAATAATTTGCGTTCCACAATTCTTTTAATCATGATTAAGGGAAAATAATCACGGTTTAACTTAACCGCCCAATAATGGCTGGTTACGGAGGTTAATCAGTGATTAACGTAACATAACCTCAAAATTTTAGTTCGAGTGCAACATACAACAGTAAAATATGGCTCTGTTTTATGTATAAGAATATTTTATTCTCATCTGATGAAAATAATGACACCGTTCAGGGAAGACCACGAATATTCAGAGAACGAGTAAACAAAAATTACTGTTGAAACTTTACTCTGGCCAAATAGAACAAAGTTTGCTTGTATTGTCAGAGTAGCTAAAAACAAGTAAAAAATTACAGAAGTTTCGTGTAAACTTATACAATTTTTTGGAAATATACTGTTCCGAGTTTCTTGAATGCCTTGAAGTTTAACATTTTGAGTAAAATTAATAAACTATTATGTAAAAAATCTGTATCAAATACTATTCACATGCGACTAATATATGGCGCATTCGGGACTAAAATCGAGTTACCTTCAATCCTACACCTCTAGATTGTAAACGTGTAATTTTGCCAACAGATTTACGAAGCAAAATTAATGAATTGTGATCGTTTTCAATTTTATTGTTACATGCTTTGAAGTTTAAATAAAAGATAAACTTATTGACATCACGAAATTGTTTGGAATTCGCAGGAAAAAATACTGTAATGCAATTTTTTGGAAAGAGAAAATTATTGACAGCAAATATTTCTTTTTTTTTAAGTTGCTGTCAAAATTACTTGCAATTGAAAAAATGGAAAGCAGGTAATTTTAACAGCAAACTCAACGAGGTGCATCAAATATGAAATTATTAACCACGCCAATTTTTTTTATTGATTGGGAGATATTTTTGAAAATGAAACTCTTTTCTATTCCATAAGTAATAATTTTGTAACTATATTCAGTGCAAAAAGCAGAGCTGAAGATCTTATGAACATAATCATCTTTATCTATGTTTACGATATTTTTGGAATCAGCAAGCTTTGTCAAAAGTTTCTCCAAGCGTAATTCGCGCAATCGAGAGGTCTGCTTCAGAGTTATGACTGTGATGGCGCTGACGTTTGAGCTTGTTTTGTTTGTTTGATAAAGTCTTTATTGTTCATTATAAGTAAATACTAAATATGGCTTTTTATACAGTTTCTTTCTTATCAGGTACCTATTTCCTAAAGGGGAAGCTTGACCCTGTCTAGTTTCTTTTTAAATACTGTTACATTGGTAGTAATACTGTGCGTATTCTGAGTTAATGGTAATTGTTAAGGTAAAAAATTGAGCGAAAAAAGACCTATGAGTAAAGAACTTTATACCTAAATCTTAAAACTAAAATCTAATAAACTATACAAACAAAACAGAGGTTGGTAAGACGTTGAGGCTCGGCAATTTTGATTATTTTGCCGCTTGTTATTTTATTAGTATATTATAGGGCATCCTATACTTAATTTTAAAAGGCATGTTGTCCTCTTGCAATGGGTTCGCTTCCTGGAGTTCCGGTAGATTCAATTGATTTTTAAAGAAGTCATTTGTTAATTTAGTAATTGTTTTTGTTCACTTTAGTTTATCGATTTGAGAGAATGTTGTGAACAAAAACATGAACGAGGATGCGTATGATTAATACATATATTTTAAAGGAAAGGTCTATGTATACATACAGGCAATATATATATATATATATATATATATATGGTTGACTGTATAGTTTTAGTAAAAGTTTCTACAAAGTGACAGACAAGCGAAGTTTTAAGCAGAGATAAATTCGATACAACGGACGAAATGCAATTGATTGACTAGAGACGAGAAGATTAAAACCAAAATATGAGTTTTACAGTAAATATGAATTTGAAAAGTATTTAAAATAGACAGAAAGTATATAAACTACATAAACTTAGGTGGTTCGACTAAACATGCCGGTCCCTTTTGAACGAACGCGTTCAACAAAAGTGCTAAAAATTAAATATGTCGTATCTTAAAACTAATCATAAAGACAAAACACATTAAATTCAATTTTACCAACCAAAAAAAATCTAAAGAGTAGAAATAAATTCTTAAAGAAGAGACATGTTTTTTGTCGAAGATGGAGTCCACAATTATTTGAGGGTCAATTATGTTGAAGATTTCTTCACTTTTTCTGCTTCTGAAAAACACTCGATAGGAAGAGGACAGAGCCTTTTAATACAGCGCTTGTACTCCCCCGTATCAGTCTCTACAGTAGCTACCCTGATGATTCCGTCCGGACCAGGATGAGTGTCGACAACTCGACCGAGTTTCCGCTGCAAGGGTGGGAGGTTATCCTCCTTGATAACAATCATGGTATTCAACTCGATGTAAGGACTTGAATTTTCTTGCCATTTGCTGCGAACGGTCAGTTGATGGAGATATTCTTTCTGCCATCTCTTCCAGAAATACTGGCACAATTTTAGTGCATTCTGCCAGGCTGATAGGCGATTTGAGGCTGTGTCTGTGAGGTCCATCTGCGAGAAGCTCGTTAGTGGACCACCAATTAGGAATTTACCAGGACTCAGAGGTTGAAGGTCATTGGGATCGGGAGACATGGGTGAGAGAGGTCTAGAGTTAAGGATAGCTTCGATTTCGATAACACATGTTTCCAATTGCTCGAAAGTTAGCAAAGTGTCTCCCACCGTTCGAGAAAGATGTTGTTTAAAGGATTTTACCGCTGCTGCCTAAAGACCACCAAAGTGGGGTGATCGCTGAGGAATGAACGTCCAAGTGACCTTTTGCTCAGTTAAACATTTTTGAACAATTTCATTGTGCTCATCCGATTGAAATAATTCATAAAGTTCAATGAGTTCTCGGCTGGCACCGACAAAATTAGTGGCATTGTCCGAATGGATTGTTTGGGATATTCCTCGTTTAGGTAAAAGTCTTTTCAAGCAAGCGATAAAAGCTTATGTGGTCAGATCGCTAACCAATGCAAGGTGCACTGCTTTGGGCCCATGCAGACAAAAATTTCGACATAAACCTTGAGATTTTTGAAGCGTTTTTCTTTTATGAACAGTGGGCCACAGTAGTCAACCTCGACATTAAGAAAGGGACGAGAGTAAGACACGCGTTCTTGAGGAAGATCCCCCATGATGTAATCAACGCCTCGTTGTCTTGCGCGAAAGCACCGAATGCATTTATGGACAATTATGCGCGTGACGTTTCGACCGTCGAGGGGCCAAAATCTTTCGCGGACGGAGTACAAGGTCGCTTGAGGTCCCGCATGTTTGAGCCTTTCATACTCCCCAGAATAATTAAACGAGTGACATGATGATTAGATGGTAATAAAATCTGGTACTTTTGCTCATCGGGCAATTTTGAATGTGTTAGCCTGCCACCTACTCTAAGAATGCCTTGTTTGTCTAGCAATGGTTTTAACGGGGTCAATCGACTCTTATTATCAATATTTTCGCCGTGTTTCAAACACTGAATTTCCTTACAAAATGCATCGGATTGGGTCATACGAATTATTATTATATTTGCAACCGAAGTTCAATCATGATAATAGGACCGATATGTTTTTCCAACTTGTTTTTGGAATTGTGGATAAAACGCGAAACATAAGCGAGTATGAATTTCAATGTTTTGAGGGAACCTTATTTTTCAATGATTTTGTCGTCAATCATTTTTGTTTTCACGCGAATAGTTGAAGCGCTAATTTTTCTCTTCTCAGGAATTTCACTAAGATGGATTTTTTCCTGAGGCCATAGATTTTTTTCTCTTGAAAACCATTGAGGACCATTTTTCCAGATGTGCGTATCTAGGAATTCTTGAGGCATTTGACCTCTGGATACTAAATCCGAGGGATTTTCTTGCGAGGGCACGTGCCTCCATTCGCAGAATTTCGACAAATTTTGAATTTCCGCTAGTCGATTTGAGACGAAAGTTTTTAATAAATGAGGCTCTGTATTTATCCAGTGAAGGGTTATTGTGGAGTCGGACCACA
>JAABKJ010002848.1:0-27051 GCA_011634705.1 Andricus grossulariae
TTATTCGTATTTTATGGCTGATTGTGAAGAGAAATGTTGAGTTTCAACTCGATTGAGATAATATTGAGGATTCTGAATAAGGTTTACAAAAACGTCTTTTTTTCTTATGGGAAATACATCTCAAACTTCATGGGGCTTGCGGCACCCCTGAATATAATTTTTTTTCAAAACAAAAAAATGGAATAATTTTTGGGTGGATTCGAACAAATTCGGGGGGTGTCCCAATAAATATTAAAAAAAAAAAAAAAAAAATCCAATTCATTTTTGGACCACCCTAATATACATGCTTAGCGCGGCTGTAGTGGGGATATCGAAGAGAAGCCTTTCGATTTAGAGCAATTGCGAATCGCCGCACAAACGAAGAGAGAGAGAGAATGGACAGACAGTGCGTAAAAGAGAGAGACAGAGAGATTCCTCGATCCAGACCCTGCTGCTCGGTCGTACATGCGGGCGTGCGGTCGTGCGTTCGGTTTTTTTTTCATTTCACTCCTATCCCAAAAGAAGTTTCACTTCAATAATTATAAATAATATACTAAACCTGAGAGTATTAATTAGAAAAACCTGTCTACTCTTTTCCGCGTAGGTATGTTACCAGAAAACACTTGCTTCTCTCAACAAACCTTCTGCAAAACCATTACAAATTTGAATAATTCAACCAAAACTGATATTCTATTGGTTCAAGCAAATTTTTGTTAATGCAATAAAAGGTTTCTTGAAGATCTTTTTCTTCATGAAAAAAAGTAATTTTCCTTACCGAAACAAAATTCAAGACCTAATAAGTGAATGCTTCGTGGAAATTCTTTCATCAATTGAGACTCTACATTTATTTTCTCAGGCTTGAAACGTCAATTCATTGGCCTCTGTCAAGTCCTTCTTTCTTCTTTTTATTATCTCTCAACGATACCCAGCCTCCTCTCACTTTAGTCTTATCCTCGATCAATCTTAACTCAATCTCTTCTATCCGAACGTTCCCTGACAGTTAAGCAAACCAACCCTGTGTCTGGTAATCAAGCAAAAGTCTTTGGATTAAGAATTCCATAATAATTGAAGGTTCCAGAGCCAAGAATTTCCACTTTTTTATTCTCTCGTTTTTTTGCTCTAATCGTAGTTAGAACACTAAGAACAGTTATTCTGCTTTGTCTCCCTGAAATGCCTGCCCCTAAGTTTTCCTTCTTTTTCTCCTCAGCACTTTCTCTTTCTTCTTTTCTCCTTTTTTCCACTCTCCCTATTCCAGAAATACATTTCCACAGCGAACGACTACAATAAAGTTCGCTTTATTTTTACTGCGCTGAACCAAGTGCCCATACCGTATTTCCTCGGGATATTGACATATCGAGATCCACGTGGAAGATCGTGGCTCCTTTTCTATTACTATCTATTTTGCACCAGAAAAAGAAATTTATACGTTACGGTAGACAATCAGGCACTGTATGATTTCTGATTTGGGAAAAGGACAGAATATTCGTATTATTACATAAAAACTTTTATTTCTTTCCAGGGTTTCACAATCTCGGGAAAAGTTTATTTGTTTAGATTATAGTCTTCCCACTTGAAGTTATTCCCCTTATATGAAAATGCTTTATAATTTATTTTCAACTTGTTAGTTTTGCAGTTTAGATTAAAATGAGTGAATTTTAAAAATCTGGAACTATCTCATTTTTAACTTGAATTTTATGTTTGAAAGCTGGAGTTTTAGTCTGAAAAGTGTCACGTTTAAACTAATTGTGAAATAGAAGGTGCAAAGGCAAAAGTTTGAAAAAAATTAAATATCTATATTTTTTAAATTAAAAATATAACTGGTGGATTGCTATTGTTAATTGAATTGATAAATTTCAATTGAAATATTGCAAAATAGCTCATTCTGAAATCTTTCGAAAGTAGTTTTTATTTATAATCATTTACCCAAAACATAATGATTGACATAAATAATTAATTAAAATTTATTTCAATGATAAAATACAACTTGTCTTTTCAGAAATTAAATTTACATTATAGTCTTGTGTTTTTTGGAATTTTGTAAATTCCAAAAAAGTCATAAAAATATTTTGTTCACCTTTTTGAATACTATTAATATCCATCCAGAGAATTTTTAAATATCAAAAAAAGTGTTCTCAAAAATTTTCAAAATGTGCTCACGTTTTGAATTTTTATCCAAAATGTCTGGCCAACGAACTTGACTTTTATTTTACGACAATTAAAGAGTATAACTAAGCCCAATCCAATACGTTAATTCTTTTGAAATTTATTGTGCTAGCAAACTAAAAATCTACAGACTAACAGACAGACAGACCTTCTCTGATGAGAATGTAATGAAAAATAAAAAATGTTTTTCCTTAACTTAAAAAATTTCAAACTGAACGGGTTAAAAATAATGGAATATTAGAGACTGAAATTATATTTGAATAGGATTTAAAACGGAATAATACAGTTCAATTTTCAACGTTCAAATCTGTAAATTGTTGAACAATCGTAAATCAATTTATATTAACTGTTGATGAACTTATGACGTTTTCTAACAGAAATCTCAAAATTCAAACGCTACTTTTAATTGTTCAAGCCTTCAAAATCTTACTTATTTTAAATATCATTATATCATTTTTATGTTAATCACTTAGAATCTCACTTAATGCTACATGATATATCTAATAGATACCTTCTTACAATTTTTACCATTATTAAAATTTTCATCATTTCAATTGGAGATTATAATTGAGAATGCTCAATCATAATGAAGTTCAATTTTTGATTGCTTGTAATTAAAATTGATCAGCTTTAAAAGCTTACATTCATAAATATTTGTTTTTAGGTTTCTTAATTTGTAAATGCACAATCAGAAATATTACAAATTTCTGAATGTATACTTCCATTAAGTTAGTGTTCTTGAGCAGATAAAAACAATTTTAAATTATCCAATTTTAAATGATTTGTTCAAAAATACTTTCTAGTTTTGAAGTACAAAATAAATTTTTCTATTTTTATATCAAGGTTTTTGATGGAAAAGCTTAAATTTATTCATTTTCATACCTGCAGGGTAAACAATCGCCATGACTCTTTCAATATAAGTATAAAAAATGTTGTTTTCCCTATAGTTTCTATGGACTATATTTATGCCCTTCCCATTGAATTTAAGGAATTTTTTTGAGAGTCATTAATTTTTCAAAAAGATAGTATCCGGACATAATCTATCGAACCCTTCTTTTACGAATAAATAATGATACGTCTGTATGTTGAAGTAGAGGTATTTGAAGAAAAACCCCTAAGTTTTCTTTCCAGACAAAAAAATAACCCCAAATTCGAAAAAAGTCTCATTTATTCTTGATCCTCATTTTTGAAGGTCAAATGCTTTTTTAATGATTATAATTAATAGAAAAGTCATAAAAACCCCAATAGAAATTGTAGTGGAAATACTTGTATTGATATTAATAGATAACACATTAAACTTGGCAGTTTTCTGATGCTTTAAAGTCTTTTATTTTGTACAGTTAAGTATTCAATACTCAAAATGAAAATTTTTCCAATTTTGATAGTTTTAATTTTTTAATTTTAATTACACGTTAAAATTTTTGGTAACCAGGTAAAGACTAGAAATTTAATTTTGTTTTAAGAATATTTTTTTCAACATTGTTTATTTGAATAAAATTGTATTTTTTGGATATAATAAAATATCTCATTTATGCGAGAGGACGCTAACATGAGAAAAATGAATTAATTTAATAAAATGCGTTCAATTCGCAAGAAATTTTCCTTATTAATCACAATTAAATTTCATAAGGATAATTTATGATTACAGACGAAATTGTGATTAAACGAAACACTTTTCCTCAAATCAAATTTATTTTTCTTAATCAAAGCATTTTCTTGCTTCTAGGGTTTTCTGTGAGAAATAATATTTAAATTTATTCTGTAAACAAAAAAAATTAAGAAACTATGTTTCTAATCCTAAATTTTAAAGTTCAATCGAACCCTAAAGAACAAACATTCTTAATTCACAAAATATTCGCAGCTTTTCCCCGAAGAATACATGACACAAGTTACACATAGTACAATTTTATTTCATTTTAAATTACTTAAAACCCCTTCACCGATCAAAATATTATTAGCTGACATCAGCTATATTGAAACCCAGGGTTTTGAGCGTCTGCGCATGCGCAATTTAGTGTGATACGAGCAACCAAATTCTTTGATACAAGCAACAAACTGTACTTGACAACAATTTTGGTTTGAGCCAAATAAATTGTTTTGTTACATCAACCACTTTTTTATTAATGAGAACCAAATATATGGTAATCACAACCCAATTTTTCTAAAAGAAACAAAAACTGTTAAGCGACATTAGTTTGCTACTTTAACTTTTTTCGTCAGTGTGATAAGAAGAAACTTTTCGCTCAAGAATCACAATATCTAGTTTCCTAATAATCTTTAATTTTTCTTTCAGGTCAAGTTGACTTATGGACCAAAAGCAGTACGGGATGCGAGTGCAGTTTTAATTCATCCAGCAAGGATTGTGCTTGCTGCGTTCCATCTGGCGGTTGTAGTTGCGGCGCAGCTTCACCAAACAGATGTGCTCAATGTGGCTTAGAACAACACTGTGCCAATAGTAAGATATTCTAGAAGTTTATTATAATCTAATTACGAGTTATAAGTTTGCTTCCAGTTACCTCGAAGTTATCAGAAATAATCTGAAGAATATTTTATCTGTATTTGACAAAAGCTTTAATCGAATAATTTTCTACTGAATTGTAATTACTGAAATCCACAAATGCAACACGATTTAAATTCAATAAGCCTTAAAGTGATATTATTGTCATCACCGAATGAAAATCGTTGCCGATTTTACTCTGATTGCAATTGCAAATAGATTTCAACGCTCGTTACAATAGCGAGCAATTATCTTCTCAAATGAACCCATTAAACAGGATAAACCATCCAAAATTACTATCGCTTCGTTGCGATCAATTAAGAGTCAGGTTACATTATACGTATATCGAGAGCTTGAATTTCTTCCACAAAGCTCGTTACATTTTCAATCTTAACTATTCTCAATCCTTATAGCATTTGTATCCAACTATTCAATCTAAAAATAAAATAAACTCAATAAAAATAAAAACGTTCTTCGCTCTGAAAGATTGAAACAATAATCTGAAATTAATTAAAGGTTTCGTTAAAAGCTAATTGCATTCGAATCGATATGAATATCAAACTTGAACATGGCGGAAAAGCTGTTTTAACTTTGTCGTTCAGCGGAAATTAAATTAAATATGAAACATAAAAATGTTTCGAGTAATAGAAGGCTAAGGAAAATCCTGTTTTCTCCCTTTTCAGTGTGCAATATAACATTGGACAGCCGACAGTTGTTCAGCAAATCGGATCGAGGCTTCGGACAAATAAAATCACCGTCTCTGCAAGGGCCCACAAGGTGCACGTACAAATTCATACCAGATACTGGACAGCGGGTTGAACTACAAATCTACAGAGTAATATCTATTGGAAAACACAATGGCACAGCGTAAGTTCATTTTTTTAACCATTTCTACAGAGCTTGCCAAATGTAAAAAAATTCCTTTAAGCCGCAATTTCTGTTCATAATTTTATTAATATCTTAGAACCTACAGATTAGTAATACAAAAGAACATTATCAGAAAAATGGACAGTTTTTACAGAAATAATAGCGAAACTTTCAATTTCGAAATGTATTTTATTATAGAAATTCTTCTATTATTGACATTTGATCTCTCTCAAAAACGTTTTGTTTCACGATTTTTTGAACACAAGATGTTTCAGGGTATTTCTAATCACATTAACATTCCCTAAGCATTCAAGCGAGGAAATCAAAACTTGCTAAAAATCACGATAATCGCATATTTCTTGAATAAACTATTGGGGTCGGAAATAACTTCACAATAACTATAGAAAACATCCTAGCAGGAAAAATGTTTGAATTCATTTTAAGGATTATCTCAACATCCCTCAAACATTCAAGCAAGGTAACTAACATTCAGAAAAAACCAAAACCATAGAATATTTTTTAATTAGGCTGCTGGGGTAAAAAATTACATCACAATAAATGTAAGAAAAATTGCCTGGCAAGAAAAGTGTTCAAATTTATTTTGAGAGTTGTTTTATTATTATTCCTTAAAAGTCAATGAAAGAAAATGAACATTTTATAACGATAAAAACTGCAGGATTTCATTTTATTAGGCTACTGGAGTGAGAAATTACCTAAAAATAAATGCAAGAAGTGCCCCTACCAGGAAAAGTGTTTCAAATTATTCAAATGGATGTTTTAACATCCTTCAGAGATTTAGGTAAGGAAATCTAAATTTTTTAGCAATGAAAAACACAAGATACTTTTTACTAAACTATTGGGGTCAGACATTAGTTTCGAATGAATGTAGGAAACAGCATCTCTTAGCAGAAAAAAAAGCTCAATTGATTTCAAGTGTTGTTTTAACATTCTTTAAACATTCTAGCAAGGAAATTGATATTTTCTAACAATAAAAAGAGCGTGAAATTCTTCTATTAAGCTATTGGGATAATAGAGTCACTTTAAAATAAGTAAAAGAAGCGGCTTCTATTAGGAAGAGTGTTCTTGACTTTATTTCAAAGGTTTTTTTAACATTCTTAAAAAATTCAAACAAAGAAATTGACATTATCAAAAAAGCCAAAACCACTTTAGATTTTTTTATTTAAATTCGTTTATCTTATTTCAGGGATTGTTGTAACGTCCCTTGAAGAATTGAGTGAGGATGTCGATATTTACTAACTGAAACAACCCTTAATATAATTCCCACAATCTTCGCTGATAGGATATGTTTTGCACGTTCATTGAAAATCGATTTCGGCATCAATAGTTTAATCAAAAAATCAACCTTGGTTTTAGATTTTTTTGGAAATGTCAATCTTCTTGCTTGAATGTTTAAAGGATGTTGAAAAACCCTTGAAATGAAGTCAAGAGCACATTTGCTGGTAGGAGTCGTTTCTTGCACTTATTTTAAAGTGTCTTTTCGACCCCAAAAGTTTATTTGAAAAACTTCCGTGGTTTTCTTTGCTAGAAAATGTCGATTTTCTTGCTTGAATCTTTAAGGGGTGATAAAACAAGCTTCAAAATGAATTTATATGATAAAACAAGCTTTAACAACAACATTTATTTAAAGTGATTTCCGACCAAAGCATTCGAATGAGAAAATATCCTGTGGTTTTGGCTTGTTGGAAGTATCAATTTGCTTACTTGAATCTTTGATAGATGTGAAAACAACCCTTAACATAAATTCAAACACTTCTTCTGATAGAGAACGTTTTTTTCACTTATTTTAGAGTAATTTTATACCCAAATAGCTCAATTAAATAATCATCCGTGGTTTTAGTTATTTTGAAAACATTGATTTCCTTATTCAAATCATTAAGGTATATTGAAAAAATTGAAAACATCAATTCAGACACTTTTCCAGGCAGGGGATGCTTTCAACAATTATTTTGATATAATTTCCCACCGTTTAGGGGATGTTACATCCGGTGTAAATAATATCGTGAATCTATCAAGTTCATTGGTACACATTTTTTTCAGTGAGCTTGATCTACAAAAGGGTGATGCATCTAGCGACATGTATCAAAAAGTTTTTTACAAGGATAAAGTTTCAATAATGGACGAACTTTTCTATTAGAATACATGTAAAAATTGGAAGTCTGGCCATTTTTTGAGTAAAAACTGACCATTTTTTCTGATGATTGTCTATCTTATTATTGGCCTGCAGGTTGAAAATCACTGGAATCTCGAGAATTTGAATCCATTCAAGATGTTTGACATTTATTCAAAGAAATTAATCAATTAAAACTTCACCTGAACTTTGAATGGAAAGGCTCCTTTAATTTAAGTGAAGTCTACCAAATGTGTGTCCTTTCAATACAACAGGAAAAAATTATCAGAAATTATGATATGAAAATTATGATATAAAATGTGATTTTTCACATTTTTAATGAGATATTGTATTAATAGTGTGGGAGGCGTGAAAAATTGAAGTTTGCACGCTTCCATTTGATCGGAGATCGCCCGTGTCGATAGTCATTTCAATTTGTCATACTTCCACGACAACGACGGTACTCAAGTTTCTTCGACGGGGGTCGAAAAAGAAAAATTGCTGCTTTTCCTCCCCACCTCCACTTTTACTGTAAACGCTTCCAACTTCCCTTTTTCACTCACCCCTCTCGGGTATTACCCGACAAGCTATTGAGGCAAACTTTTTCCCGAAAGACTCTTTGCCCAACCATAAAAACTTCTTACAATTTTCCCTGACATTCCAGTTGCAAAAAGCAATGTAAATGTGAGCTGTTACTATTATTCAAAAAAGAGAAAATGATTCCTGTTAGAATTCTCAGGCGGTCTAGTTGAACTACTAAAAGCTAAACTTTTAAGTGTCAACGTCCCTATTTGGTCGGACAAACAAAATGCATTTTAAATAAGACTATTTTTATTTGTTCAAACAATTTATTTTTCTTTTGATGATTTACTTAGGTATATTTAATATTAAAATTATTCGCTTCAACCAACTTTATATGGATTTTGTGTTTTAGCCTGAATTGTATGTAAAAGCTTCAATTACAGAGGCACACAAGAAAAGTAATATTTGCGGTGAACTAGGCCAGCTTACCTATATGTTTTTGGGGTCGCTGGATCCGAATCTGGTGAGCGTTTAGCCCCACGAGGTCACCGTTTTTTTCTGACCTTGAGCAAAAGCTTATAAATTCTTAAACAATCCTGTTTGTGAATAAAGCATAACTCTTGATGACTGAAACCTTCAGAAAAAAGGGCGCACTCTTGTTTTTGAGGTCGCTGAATCTAAGTAAATTGTTTTTTGTACTCCATCGAGTCACCGCTTGCCCCTAATATCTGAAAGGTAACTTAAGAACTCTGAAATAATAAATTTTTCGGCGTTGAGACATGAACCTTCATTCAGTTTTGTCTGTGGTATTGCGCTTCTTTATTCCTAAATGATCTCTGAAGACGCTTTCTCTTAGGTTTTATGCCTTCTCCAACATACTCTCTTTTCAACATCCAACATTCTGCCTTCTGTTTTCTATTGATGGACGTGATAAAATTCTCCTCATTCAACAGTTATCGAATTTTTGTTCCATCAAAAATGCCTTCTTTCAATTTTGTATCCAATAGTTTTTGAAGTTTTCCTCTTAAATACTTGAAGCAACTTCCTTCTCCCTTGATGGCTTTGACAAACTGTTTCATCAGACCAAGTTCTATGCAAAGAGGGGGCGTAATACTTTTTTTTGGGTCAATCAGAGGATTAGCGATAATGTCATTAGAACTTGTTTATGAAACATGATTACTGTTCTAGTATGATGTCCAGAATTTGGATATCCCCAGAAACTTTCCAATCATGTTCTGGATATTTTATTTTTTCTAAAACTAGTTCAATATTACTGTATTGCTCTTGCAGCTTAGTTGAATGAAATTTGTTTGAACTTTCTGACGTTAGGGCCGAACGGTTACTTCATGGCTTGTAACAAACACTCGATTCGGATTCAAACATCTCAAAAAGAAGAGAACAGCTTCTTCCAAGTATTTTACCCACATCGGTTGAGTGTTCTTAAGATATTTTTTGAAGTTAGAACCGAACAGTGATCTGATAAGGTTAAGCGGACACAATTTAGGTACAGCCAATCCTAATATTATTTATTCTGGCAACAATCATTTGGATTCTTGATTTTTAGTTTTATTTTAGGTAAAGTCATCATATTATTATTCAATCCTGATGACCAGTAATTGATTTGAGTCTCCGAAAGATTTTGTAAAAGACTAAAATTGGAACTTTTAAGTAGAACCATCATGTTTGTCCAGACACAAAAACCTATTTTCAATATAATTATTGTTACTTACTTGCTCGATGCATTGTGCTTTAAATAATGTACAGTAAAATTTCACCTATTCTAATGGCCTTGAATCATACACGAACGATATTTTTAAGGCTCGAGGGGTCCCCACATCTACCGCGACCTTCAGGTTTTTTTTGTCAAGCGACGTTCACTGGCTGCCCCGGCCTTCTATCGCAGCGCCTCTGTAAGCAACTTTTTCAACTGTGCATGTGCCAAAAAGAGCGGGTCTATTTGAAATCAGTAATAGTATCAATAATGATACATATAAATATTTTGAATAAATTTTCACTTTTAAAAAATTAAATAAATTGAATATATGAAATTGCTTATTTGTTCAAATAATTTATAATTAATGTAATATTACAAGTTTATACTTTGTCATTTTAAAAAGACCCGCGCTTTTTGGCACATGCGCAGTTGAAAAAATCGAGAAAATGTTCTAAACGTAAAAGTAATTAAGTTATAAAAGTCTGAATATTAATATTTTTCACGTGTATCATGCTAGGATAGGTGGAAATATCAACCGTCAGGAAGCTTACCACATGAAACTGCAAGTGTATACGACTTTCTGGAGAAAATGTTCTAAAACGTAAAGATAAGTTATAAAAGTCTGAATAGTCATATTTTTTAAGTGTGGAATGTATTCTCTCAGTCATGTCCCATTTTTTGCCGATTGACAACCAGTCAGTTTCACGAAATAAAATTACCTGTCCGAAATTTGAGGTTGGTGTACCCGATCTGGTACACTAACCTGAAATTGTTGATATTTTATTATATTTCGTGACACTGAAAAGTCATCAGTGACAAAATAATGAATCATGACTGACAAAATACATTATACACTTAAGAAATATCACTATTCGTACATTTATAACTTACTCTTGCGTTTAAAATATTTTGTCGAAGAAGTTGTCTGCATACCCATGACGTCATTCTCAAATACTCAATTCAAACCAATGAGGATTTCCCGCTCTTCGGGCCTCCTTTTTTAATTAGTCAGCCACTGACGCGGGCGTGACCGAACAGCCCGCACAGGGAACGTTGTGGGAGGCGACGGAACTGCGCAACTCAAAATAAGCATGTATAAGGGATTTCGAATAGGTGAAGTTTGGAATAGGTGATCGTTAGGATAGGTGAAAGTTCACTGTACTTTATGTACAGTCAATCTGAAAATTATTTAGTTTTGAAATTTCTTTGGATTTTCGTGTTGTAGCTTCAATTGTGGATCAAAAGACCATACGATGCTAAGCTCGGAACTTCTAAGTAGAAATACTCCTATCTGGTCAAACAGACAGAACATATTTTAAATGAAAGTATTTTTATTTATTGAAACGATTTATTGTCGTTTTAATGATGTACTTCATGTACAGTCAATTACAAAATTATTCATTCTGCTCAAATTTGTTTCAATTTTTGTTTTTTAGCTTTACGTATAGGTAAAAGCTTCAATTATTATTCAATTCCTAATGACTAATTAATGATTATACCCAGGAGAGAAATTTGTATATAGCTTATATATAGTGGACAGAACACTGATATTTTTCATTTGTTTTATACAGAAAAATGTACAAAACAAATCCAAAATATCATTGTCTTGTCCACTATATATAACTTTTTCGCGTGGGTATTTTTCGAAAAATTCTATAAATCACTAAAATCTGAACTTTCAAGTAGAAATATTCTTATTTGGACAGACTGTAGGTGCAGCCAATCTTAAAATTATTTATTTTGACAAAGGTTATTCAGATTTTTGTGTTTTAGCTTTAACTGTAGATATGAACTGCAATTATTATTTATTCCTAATGATCAGTAAGTGATTATATTTTTTTAAAGATTCTGTACGACGCTAAAATATGAACTTTTAAGTAGAAAATTCCCTATTTTGTCATACTTTATTCTGACTGAAGTTATTTGGATTTTGGGATTTTAGCTTCAATTGTGGGTGAAAGGTGCAATGATTATTCTATTCTAATGATGAGCAACTGATTTAATTCTTTGAAAGATGCTGTACAATGCTATAAGGTTTTTTCTAACTAAAATTTATTCATGTATTAGGCAGTTATAGTTTTTTTGAACTCATGTTTTTTCAATAATTTGATAAATCATATATTTCAATAAAAACCGATCAGAGTTGTAAAGAATAATTCAAGGACCATTAAGACTAAATACTAACTGAATTTTTTCTATAGTGTATGTAAGAGCACAAAAATTTAAGCAAAATTTGTCCATTAAACATTTTCAACTCAAACCAGTTTGCTCTGAATTGAGCTTTGATATCTCTATCAATATTATTCAAGATTACCAATTAGTATTTTTTTTTAATTCATAACTAAGCTTCAAAATTTCTTAATTTTGAAGTAAACTGTACGTGGTGCACATCTGTAAAGTTTTGTACTAAGGTGTCGGAAGGTTTCTAATTAATATATATTGTGTCTAAATTTTTGCAAATAGTTAAAAATATATAAGGAATGTCTGACTGGCCTATTTTCATCATTATTTTGTTCAGATAGTCCAATTTCATAAATTATTATCTTGGAATGTAATTGACAACAATGTTTCAGTACCGTAGAAAACTTTGAATTCATAAAATGGTATTATTCAAATAAAAAAGAAACCTAAATGGGCCAGACTATCATGCTCTTATATATTTTAAACCATCTCCAAAAATTTCAGCTCAATATTCACTTTTTTCAAATTATGAAGCCACTGAATAGAATACCATGTATCTAATTGGCAAGATGTTATTCTGGTACATGCCTTCAATAAAAATCGATAAATTGTGGAGAGGCATCAGTATCATATGCTATGTAAATGTACCATGCTTTTGTTTTTTATTTTTAAATTGAAGTAGACTATCTGGAATCAGTATGCTACAAAAAAAGTGGAATAGAGGGATGGAAAGTGCTTGGCAATGCCAGTTATCGTTATAGCACTCACGTATCTTGACATACTTAACCGTAGAAATTTCTGGCTCCCTCCTCTTGTACATATGATGTGGTGCATATCGCTAAAAAATCTAAACATTTCTCCAATTCAAACCTGGAAAAGAACCAAAGGCTATTAAAGAAACGGTTAAAAAATAACGATATAGTAGAAATAAATTCTTAACCAGCAATTAAAAAATATACTCCGACGACCTCCAGACCATTAAAAAGTTTTAATAAATGATTTTCCTGATAAAACTTAGTACCAGGTGGTACTCGCAGTGAATGAAAAAAAAAATTGAAAATTAACAGAAAGGACCACACAACAAATATACAGAAAAAAGCCTGTAGTTGAAATACTAATTAAATTTTTTTATAATCTCAAACATTCAAATGAATAATGCAAAATAACTTTATCAAAAAATGACCAATTTTTATTATACCCAAGTAATACTGCAACATTCCCTTACATTCATTTTGAGGGTTATTTTATCATACCTTAAAGATTCCAGCAAGGAAATCAACATTTCGGAATGAAGAAAACCACAGGAGAATTTTCGTTAAACTATTGGTTTTAATTGGACTATTAGTGTCAGAAATCACTTCAAAAGTAACATGGGAAACATCTCCTAGCAGCAAAAGTCGCGGAATTTTGTTTCGGGTTGTCTTAATATCTTTAAGGGATATTAAGACAACCCGCAAAATAAATTAAAATTTTTTTTGTGATAGCGGACGCTTCCTGCATTTATTTTGAAGTGATTTTCTGCCCTAGTAATTTCATCAGAAAATATCTCGTGGTTTAGGTCTTTTGGAAATGCCGACTTCCTTGCTTAAATCATTGAGAGATTATTTTCGACCTCAATAGTTTAATCAAAAATATCCCCTGCTATTGGTTATTAGAAAATGTCGATTTCTTGTTTAAATTTTTAAGGTATGTTCAAACAGCCCCTAAGGATCTTCTGTACACAAATTCTAAAATCTGTCCAGTTAACCCAAAATTTTTGTTTGAATGGTTCTGATCTACAAAATATGAGGCATTCAGCCACATCGATACAAACGTTTTTGAGAAGGATAACATTTTAATAATAGATCAATTTTTAAGAAAGTATATGTGTAAATTCGAAGTTTGTCGATTTTTTTAGTAAAAACTGTCAATTTTTCTGACGATTTTTTTTTTTAATTATTGATCTGTAGGTACATTTCATGATTTTTTTGTTCCAATCGGCAACATTTGTGTTTCGATTTCCTAAGGATATCCACGTCACCCCCATTGTGCTTTCTTTTCATTTTCCAATCGTTTAATTTTTGCTTTTTTCGTTCTCCTGACACCATATCTTTTTTTGAACATTTCGAATCCCACAGTTTGGAAAATCAAGAGTCAGCTAATCCTTAGAAAATGGAAACGGAATGAGATAGGTGGACAAAGCTCGGAACAGCTTTACGCCAAGTTCGGTCGCATTTCGAGAACCCTAGTTTGGCACCTAATATCGAATGCCGAAGCACGAATCCTCTTCGATGGTCCCTACCTTATCCTTGAGACGGGACAATTAGGTCAGTGCTGTGTGAACATGCATTTCATCTAACGACAGCTGAAAGCCTTTCGCCTCCTCGACTCTGATTGGAGGATTCGCGCTTTTGAATCGAGGTCGCCCAAATTCGCTTTCGTCGTCCGCTGAGAGCCAGGATTTTTACTTCCCATCTTGGGCAAATTTTTCTGGATACACGGTTGTTCCATTAAGTTTTACAACTTCGAGTTTAACGTTCCAATCCATGAACGTGAACTGATAATGGCACTAAAGAAAAGTTCTAGTTAAAGTTATTAGACTCTTCTGGTTGATTTTTCCTGGTTAAGACGATTCTGGTTATGATTTCTGGTAACAGACGTTGCGCAATCTTATATCTGTTTCCAGAAATGTCTTTTGTGAACTGATTTATTTTCAATTATTATAATGCGAAGCTGCACGTTTTCTGAATACACGACTGCTAGCACTGCACTCAAATAAATAACCGATTGGATATTTTGAATCGGTCTGAAGCCTTACTGAAGAAGAATGAAACATACCATCCTTTACAATACGCGAGGTTCCTATTTACACAACGCGATCGCGAGAAGGGAAGCGTGAGCCCTTAAAAGTGGATCAATTCTTTCCTCATTCAGAAAGCCTGTTAAAATAGCTCCACCGGAAATGTTTAATAAATCAATACAATGAAAAAATTCCCTAAAATACCTAGGGGGTAAACTTCATAAACATCTTAATTTAAAACAGCATATTCACGAAACTAAAGGGAAAGCTCTCGGGGTTATCTCGCGTTAAAATCCTATTATTAATAGACACTCGAGTCTGAAACCTGAATATGGAATCCTGATTTACAAAATTTTTATCCGACAATTCAGAACCTATACCTTTAAAATTTGTGCAGGTGCGTCAAGAAGTCAGATCAATCACATCCAGATCATAAAAAATAAATTCCTCAGACGTATCACAAAACCCTCTACATATACCAAGAGCTATGTCCTTCACAGAAAATTTAAATTACCTTACATTTCAGAGCATATCAAAGAAACCGCGACTAAATTCTATAAATCTACATCATTATCACCTTTTGAACATATTTCCTCTCTAGGGAAATATAATTTTGATCCGCTTCGCAAGCACGCGATGCCAAAAGACTTCCTCGTGAAATAAGTCGACCAGCGACTTTCGTTTTCGATTTCTGAACCCCCTTCCCACCCTTCTTCTTTACTTTTCTTTCATAAAATAAATTATCAGATTTTGTGTTTTTTCCCCACCTGCGGGCTTTTTGCCCACATACAAAAGTCACTTTAAATTTCAATCATTCAAATTTCTCTCTGATTTTGTAATAATGCAATTTTCCAGACTCTGTATTTCTTCTCCCAAGTCAACCCTACGAATATTCATCATATCAATTTTTCACACTTACACGGAGAGGTTTTTGATATCAATATTTGGTTAATTATATATCCATAATTGAAATAAAATGTAAGAATTAAGGGATAATCGGGATACTGTGATAAAGATTCCTACTATAATAAGATATGATAGTATTTCTGTATGTATTCTTCTAAACTTGAACGAGCCAAAATCAGTATTCACGTTTAGAAAAAGTCTTATTTTTACTGTTCGAAAATTATGAGTGTGAAAAAGTGATAATGGTCAATAGCAAGTCTTGTAAAAGATATCGTCAACAGTTTCAATCATACGTCTTTGTAGTACAAAAATGTTTGTAACTAGTTCAGTGCGAATTAAAGCTTAAACAAATCTTAATTCGGAAATTATCAATTTAAGTTCTGAATAATTTACACAAATAAAATAGAAGTTTTTAACATTTTCCAACTGAAAATTTTCAATTAAGTGCAATTAAACTGCAAAACCTAAACTTTTACAATTTTATGAATTAAACAGTTCAAAGATTTCTGGTTGAAAGAGTATAAATCCACGCTGTAGTTTTCAATACGCCAAATTAAAACTAATCCTCCATTTTAACTTGCAATAATAAAAATGTTAAAAAATAAAAAATGTTTCTCTTCAAACTCAATAAAAACGCTAAGGCAATATAAGTGGCTCTTCCTATTCAGAAAAATTTGAAAACACATATCTCCTCCCTTCTAGTTCTATAATAATCATAAAAATAGACAAATATCCCTCTTCCATTTCAGAAAAAATTGAACATCAAAATTCCCTTCCCTCCAACCTCAATATTTTTTTTTAATTATCCTCTTCCAATTCAGAAATAAAATCGCAAATACAAAATTCTTTCCTTAAAAACAATAAAAATCTTGAAAAGAAACAAATGGCCTCTTAAATTGAAAAAAATTGAATCCCTTCCAACTCAATAAAAACCTTAAAAATATAAAATGTACTCCCACTTTAACAAAAATTAAAACCTAAAATTTCCTCATTTCAAGCTTGATAAAAATGTTAAAAAGACAATACTTCCAATTCTTCCACCAAATAAAAATTTAAAACCAAGAAAGTTCCTCTTTCAATTGGGAAAAATATTAAGTACCAAAATTTATTTGATTTGTTTTAATGTTGGTCGTTTCAAATTAATGATTTTCAATTGTTATTTAACGTTACAATACAAATTGTAACTTTGAAAGTTGAAATTTTTCACTCTGAAATTTTTACCATTCAAGGCTTTCTATTTCAAACAATTCAGTTTCAAATTTTGTAGTTTTGAATACTTGATTTATAATTGCTCATTTTGAAATTTTTCAAATTAAATAATTTCAAACTGAATGAGTTAAGAATGGAATATTTAAGACTGCAACAATATTTCAATAGAATTTCAAATTGAATAAAAGCTTTTAATTATGTATATATTATTTTTAAGTTATTTTCACATTGAAAATAGCTTATAAATTTTCAATCAGACATTTCAATTTGCCTAATTATTGAGGCTTTCGTATTGAAAAAGTTGATTTTTCAACGTGAAAATCTGTAAATTGTTTAATTTGGAACACATTTAGAATCGTATTGTAAAATAATAATTATTGTATAATATTCAACACTCAAACTACAGTTCAGTTTTAAAAATGATTAATCAATTTATATTTACAGTTGATCAACTTAAAACGTTTTCTATAAACAATTTTAAATTTCAAACGCTTTTAATTTTTGATTCTTAAAGTCTTCAAAACTGAATTTTTGAATTCTTTCAATTACAAATTTACGTTTATAAATGAAGACATAAAATGGAAAAATTGTAATGTAAAATATTTTAGAATTAAGCGTTGTAAACTGAATGATGTAGTAATTGTGATATGATATTTGTGATGTTTCAAGTGATTTGATAGATTGTTCTTCTAAAAATTTGTGAAATTCCCTGTGAAAAAATAAATTCACTGTAATTTCCCGGTTTTCCCGGTCTCAACATTTCCCGGTTTTCAGTCCAGCGGCCACCACGTAAATGATAAGTTCACAAAGCTTCAGATATAGATTATTATGGTGATAGAATCCAGTAAATGATGTGTTATTTGATAAAAAATGTTGTTATAGGATTATCTCCTTTACAACTTAGACCCTGGAAAAGTTGTGATACCTAATAAGAAATTAGATTACGTTCTACGTCTGCTCTAAAAGTAAGCCAAATATTGAAAATTTGCAACTGTGTTGAAAATTTAGAGTTTTACATTGCCATAATTATTATTTTATTTTAATTACTTTATATAATGAATAATTGATAAATATTTTTTTAATTTCAAACTGAAATGTTCGAAATTTTTATCTGATATAATTGCACATTTTTCAGGAGGTTCAACAGGAATTTTTTAATACATTCGATTGAAAATATTAATTTATGTTGAATATTCTCTGAATTTTAAGTAAATATGAAAATAATGACAAACGGTCATAAAAAAATGAAGAAGCTGATCTTTCTTTCTGGCTCAAGAGGGTTACAGTCCAATATGTCAAAGGCATTTTTCGTTGAGAATTGGATTTTTTGAGTAGTATTATAATTTTCCTAGAAGCTTGCTTCATTTAAAAATTTCTTGTTCTTTTATAAAGTTACTTTCATAAATTGAGGAACAGCCTTACAAAATTTAATACAGCGATTTAGAAATACTGTAATTTTTTGTATGTAAGAGTTTAATACTCTTACAATTTCTTCCAATCAGAGATATTAGTTTGCATTTTCATAGTCGCTATTCGACTTATTCTTACCGTACCTCGATTATCCCTAAATTCGTATATTTTATTCCAATTATGGATAAGCGATAAAAGAGATATTAATATCAAAATATCTCCGTGTATGACATCTGAATTGAAGTTAGAAGATTAAAATTATTTAAATGTTGATGTCCGATTCCAACGTATCACTTCGATCCAGAAGAAGATTGTTCAATTTGCTTTCTTAAAAGAAACCGAATCACTAAAGCAGGCGTTCAATCGATACTTTTTCCCGCTTTTTTCCTGGGTAGACAACAACTGAAAAAGTAAATGTCTGAGAATTTTTCTATTCAAAAAGTCATCTAATTACACATTAGGGGCCATCCATAAACTACGTTACTAATTGGGAAGGGGGGATCGATTGGGTCGTGCCAAAAACTACGGTTGGCAATAGGAGGGGGGCTCAGTGGAAGTGATTTTACGAACTTCGTTAACGGTTAGTACGTTCTCTGATATTTTTTTAAGAATTCCTTCTTTTCTCTGTTTGAAAAAAACTCCCCGTTTGCTCATTTTCTTGTTTTTTCGTTCAAATGCAAACTGAAATAATATAAACCAATTAGAAAATTAAACTTTTTTGGTTAAAAGTTAATTCCCTATGGTTGAAAAGTCTACTTTTATACTTTTGTTTCGGAATTTATCTCGTTTCTTTAAAAATCGTTAGGTTCAAAATGGAACTATTGGTAAAACATTCATCTATTTCGGTTGAGGATTTAACAAGACATGTTTCGTTGAGTATTCATATTTCGGCTTAAAAATTTAACAGCTTGGTAGAAACATAAACTACTCAGTTGAAATTTAGCTTTTTTGAATTCCGATTTTTGGGTTAACAATTCAATTGTTTTTTGGGAAATTCGTCTTTTTAGTTTGAAAATTCATCTGTTTTGGTTGGAAATTCAACAATTTGTTAGAAAATTAAACTATTTAGTTGAAAATAAACCTTTTTGTTGGAAATGATTACATTCACGTTGAAAATTCATATTTTTGTAGAAAATTCGTCTTTTTGCTTTGGAAGTTCATCTCTTTTTGTAAAAATGTAATCTTTTTTAGTGAACAATGCTACTGCTCCGTTGAAAACTCTTGTATTTTATAAAAATTTTCTCTTTCTCGGTAGAAATCTGATCTTCTTTAATGAAAATCAATCTTTTTGGTTAAAACTGAACCTTTTTGTTCGAAATTCATATAATCAGTTTGAAAATTTATCTTTTTTGTAGAAAATTCGTCTTTTCGGTTTGAAAATTCATCTCTTTTTGTATAAATTGAATCTTTCTTCGTAAAAAATACAACTGTTTGGTTGAAAATTTTCAGTAGAATTTTAATCATTTTTATCCAAAATTTATCTTTTTGGTTGAAAATTCAACTATTTGGTTGAAAAATCATCTGTCTATCTTGATGATTCAACTTTTTTATGAAAATTCGTTTTTCTTTGACTTTTACATTCAACAATTTTCTAGAACAGTAAACTATTTGGTTCAAAATTAACTATTTCGACAAAAATTGAATTGTTCTGTAAAGAATTCGACCTTTTGGTTTGAAAATTCATCTCTTTCGTAAAAATGTCACCTTTTTTCGTAAAAAAGCAACTGTTTAGTTGGAAATTCTTGTATTTTGTTAAAATGTTGTCTTTTTTGTGGAGTTAATGTTTTTGATTAAAAATTCATCTTTTTATTCAAAAGTTCTTTTTTTTTAAATTAAAAATTCAACAGTTGGGTAGAAAATTCATGTATTTTGTTATTATATATTGACATCTTTTTTGTACTTTATGCCAAATTCAAACGTTATATATTAACAGTTATACCTTTTTAACTTTTAACAAGAGTGTCGGGATCCAATTCGGAAAAATTTTGCAAACGTTCAGAAGATAAGTGCGACAACTCAGTGATAGTTTAGGATAATTTAGGATTTTTTGAACAAATAATTTGTATTTAGTGTATGAGCTAGGGTTGTCTAAAAAAATTTTATTTCTGATTTTTCAGTCTCACCCCCTCATTTTGGGTCTTTTGGTAAAAAAAATTTTCCTAGTTTTTTTAGATTTAAAAAAAAAATGTTTGAATGCAGGGCACGATCTTTAAAGTACCCCAAAGTGTTAAAAATTCTGTCATTCAATGAATTTCAAAAAGAATAGTAAAAACTTTACAACGATGATGTAAAACTGTCATGTGAGTAGTACGAAGCCTGACAAAATTTAAAAAAAATGTAATTTACCTCCAACTTTACCAAAACTCAACCCTTAAGACACTCAAAAGTTATTTTTAAGTATCTTTTCTGAATGTTATGAAAGTAAAATAAAAATTTAAGTGGCAAATTATATAGATTCTTGTACAAGTATAAAAAATATTTCACCCAAAATAACTATTTTCCCCCTTTTCATCCTTAATAATCCATTAAAAATTAGATTTTTTTCTTTAAACCTTTTTCTTTCAATATATATATAATATATATTAAATATATGAATATTATTTTTTTGATTTTTTAAAGTCTCACTCCCTCATGTTGTTCCTTTTGGTGAAAACACATTTTCCTAATTTTTTCAGATTTTTAGAAAAATGTTTAGATGTCGGGAACGATTTTTAAAGTACCCCAAAGAGTTAAAAATTCAGTCAGTCCTTGAAATGTAAAAATAACCGTAAAAACTTTACAACGATAACGTCAAACTACCTAATTATTTTAACTTCCTTCAAGAATTTCTAATTCTGTAGAATTCAAATGAATTCTTAGAATTCACTTCTGCTCCTTTGAATTCTTTTAAAATTTTTTGCAATTCTCTTGAAACCTTTACAGTACACCTTAAATTATTTTGAATTTCTCCGAGTCTTTTGTATTCTCTGAATTTCAAATTCTCTGAAATCTATTGAATTCTCTGAATTCTTTTGTATTCTCTTAATTCTTTTGAAATTCTATCATTTTTACAAATTCTGTGATTGCTTTTGAAGTTTGTGCATTCTTTTGCACTCTTTGAATTCTTCTAAATTCTCTAAATTTTTCTTAATTCTTTGAATTCTTCCGCTATTCTCTGAAATCTTCCGTATTCTCTGAAGTCTTCTCAATTGTCTGAATTATTTTAAATTCTCTGAAACCTTTCGAATTCTTTTTTATTCTCTAAATTCTTTTGAAATGCTATAATTTTTTCTTTGAATTCCGTGAATTCTTTTGAAGTTCGTTAATTTATTTGCACTCTGCGAATTCTTTCGAATTTTCTAAATTCTTCCTAATTCTTTGAATTCTATGAATTCTTACACTATTCTTTGATTTCTTCTGAATTCTCTGAGTTCTTCCAAATTCTTCAAATTCCCTGATTTATTCTGAATTCTTGATATTGTTTTAAAATTTTATTAACTCTCTGAACCGTTTTGAATTTGTTGAATTCACGGTATCGCTGAATTTTAAAAAAATTTTTTCAATTATCTTGAAATCGTTAGAATACACGTTGAATTATTTTAACTTTCTTTGAATGTTTTTAATCCTTTAAAATTCAAACGAATTCTTCAGAATTAAATTTTTTTTATTCTCTTGAAATCTTTACCATACACCATGAATTGTTCTTACTTTCTCCAAGTCTTTTGTATTCTTTGAACTCTTCTGAATTATTCTAAATTCTCTTATAAATTATCGTATTTCTGAATTCTTGCTAATTCTCTGAATTATTTGGAATTCTATAAATTTTTTTGTATTGTCTCTTTTATAAATCATCTAAATTCTTTTGAAATTTTCTGAACTATTTAAACTGTTGTGAATTTTTCAACTCTCACGAGACCACTGAATTCTTTTGATGATTTTTAATAATCTTTAAATTACTAGAATACATTTCAAGTTACTTTGAACTCCTTCAGATCGTTTGAATTTTCTGAATTCTCTTAAAATCTTTAGAATACACGTAGAATTATTCTAACTTCCATCGAGTGTGTTGCATTCTGTAGAATTCAAACGAATTCCTGGAATCCACATGTACTCCATTGACTTCTTTTGAAGTTTTTTTGAACTCTCTTAAAACATTTACAATAAACCATTAATCATTTTCAATTTCCACAATTCTTTCGTACTATCTGAATTATCCTGAATTCTTTCGAATTCTCTAACATATTTTGTATTCAAATAGTCTTCTGAATTTTTTTTTCAGTTTTCTTAATTCTTTCGATATCTTTAGAATACGCATTGAATTATTTGGAATTCCTTCAAGTATTTTGAATTCTGTAGAATTCTACAGGATTTAAAATATTCGAAGAAAGTTGAAGTAATTCAACGTGTATTCTAAAGATTTTAAGTGAATTAAAAATATTTAAGAGAAGGAGTTTAAACCAACTCAAGGTGTATTCTAATGATTTCAAGATGATTAAAAACATTTTAAAAATATTCAGTGATATCGTGAGAATTCGACGAATTCAGAGTAGTTTAAAGAGTTTATAAAATTTGGAAACAATTCAGAGAATTCAGAAGAATTTAGAGAACTTTGAAGATTTCAGAGAATTACGAAGAATTCACAGATTTCTAAAGAATTCACAGAATTGAAAATAAATGTAGATAATTTTTAAAAATTTAGATAATACAAAAGAATTCATAGAATTTAAAATATGTCACAGAATTCAAAAGAATTCAGACAATTCAAAAATTATCATAGAATTCAGAATAATTCAGGAGAGTTCATAGAATACAAAGGAATTGCAGAAACTGAGATCAATTCACGGTGTTTTATGAAGATTTCAAGGGAATTATGAAAAAAAACCTTAAAATTTCTGTAGAATTCGTGTGAATTCTACAGTATTCTAATTATTCCAAGATAATTAAAAAACATTTTAAAAATTCAGTGATACCGTGAATTCAATAAATTCAAAACAGTTTTGAGAGCTCAGAAAATTTTAAAACAAATCAGAGAATTCAAAGAATTTGGATGAATTCAGAGAATTCGGAAGCATTCAGAGAATAGCGGAAGAATTCGTGGAATTAAGAAGAATTCAAAGAATTGAGAAGAATTTAGAAAATTCGGAAGAATTCACAGAGTGCAAAAGAATTCACAAACTTTAAAAGAATTTACATAATTTGAAAAAATTATAGAACTTCAACAGAATTTAGAGAATGCAAAAGAATTGATAGAATTCAAAAGATTTCAGAGAATTTGAAAGTGTTCAGAGAATTCAATGAATTCAGATAATTGAGAATAATTCACAAAATTCAGAAGCATTCAGAGAATTTAGTAGATTTCAGAGAATACAAAAGACTTGGAGAAATTCAAAATAATTTATGGTGTAATGTAAAGGTTTCAAGATAATCGCAAAAAACTTCAAAAGAATTCAAAGGACCATAAGTGAATTCTAAGAATTCGTTTGAATTCTGCAGAATTAGAAATACTCGAAGGAAGTTAAAATAGTTCAACTTGTATTTTAAAAGGAAAAGATATTTTCTAAGAATCTTATCTCTCAGTTGCCGTGTGAAGTTGCGCCATTGATATTCACAACCTCCTGCAAATTAAAAATTACTCTTTTGTGCACACACCCTCATCAGTGATACATGGACTGTCGTCCATCTAATGCATGCTTCCGATTGGTTAATCTTCGATTATTAATTACTCATTAATTATTAACTTTAAAGCAAATTTTTATTATTAATTTTTAACTCCAGTTTTTATGAGGAACTCAAAAATATAAAAATGTACCTTGAGTACTGGGACACCCTGTATTATATGATGGTAATTAAATACTGAATCTAATGGCGCCGCAAGAAAAATAATATTATTTTCCTCGGATAATAAGAAAAAATTAAATCATAAAAAAATTGTATTTTGAACTTCACGCTGTTTTTCCATTCAGGTTTTATGTAGATTTTAAACGGTTTCTTTTCACATGTGTAGAAATTTTAAATGTCTGTACAATAAGGAGGAATAAAATTGCGACAATTAAACAAAGCATTTGGTGCGATTTTTAAAACACTTGAATTTATGATTGTTGGAAAACCTAACCTTTAAAGTACTTTTCTATTCGAAAGGCTTACCCTCTAAAATGATACCCATTGAAAAAAATGTACTCCGTACATCCAGCTACTAGATTTCACTTATCGACGTCTCACGACCGTGAGATGAGTGACCACAGGATACGACAAAATCACAACGATAGGTCGGTGAAACCCTCGTGTGTCTTAAGGTCACGGAGCGAGCCAAAGTTGACAGTCTTCTGCATCAATCTCGCACGTGCGTTGGCATGTTTTCGGCACGCGGGTATGGCTTTGAGGTTAGGAACCAGTGTTATTTTCACACCTCCGAGAGCTCCGATCACAAGAAAAATATTTTTACCGAATATCCCGCGTGATGAGAACACCTGGATAGTGTGTATTCAAGGTGCTCTGTGTGTGCATGACACGCTCTGCACCTATCGATGGAAACTTCTTTATGTAAAATGCGATCACGGTATACTAAGGTAGAAATGACACCGTCCTGAAATGTGAAAATGAAACTCTGTACCCGAATTAAGTCCTGATGATCTGATGAAAGCAAATATGAGAAAGCTCCTTCGAGAAGGGCTGATCTTTTACATTTATGTGAAAGATTCCGTGCATTTTCTTGTCGAGAAGCCGTTGGCGGAATTATTCAACCTCCGCTTTCTTTACTTGGGCTTTAGAAAGTGAGGCATCTAGAGTCAAGGTTCTCGGCCGCCTGCTCCGCGGCTTTGTAAAGGAACGCTTCTTTGCCTATCATCTGGTGTTTTCTGACCATTTTTAGGAGATGATCTTCTTCATTTGCAAAGATGTAATCTGTACCCAGAATAGTTCGGTTATGAAGACATTGGAGATTCAGAAGTCCGCGCCCACCTTGACTGCCATATCGAGGGCCGCAAGCTCGTGCCTTGTCCATAGAACAACCCCAAACGAGTAGAGTAAAACTGGGACGACAAGCATGTTAGTCGCAGATACTATTATCAACCTTTATCATTTCTAGTTTGTTTAATACAAGGTTTCAAAAACAGCCAAGAAATAAATTTTTCCGCTTTTTAAACCTGTTTTTCTGAAAAAACGCTATAGGATTAAGCGTTTTCGCCTTGCGGTTCGTATTCTACGGAAAAAAACATACTAGAATGTCCCGTCAGTTAATGATAAACAAAATCTTGTTACTGAGTGTTATTTATTATTGGCTATTTATATATTGCTTTCTCTTCTTTGCACAGGTCTTAGAACCTAAGCAAATATCGCAGCAGTTTATCACATATGTATTTATATATCTATATATTAAGCTTGTGCCTCATGCTGTTATCGAATAAATAATAAAAATAATATATTTCTTGCTACATATTTATTTATAACTTTGTAATATTTATTAATTTACTCGCTGTTAGACGTTATACGAGGGCTGTTTGATAAGTCAGTCACTTTTCGACTGAAAGATTTTTTTCGGCAAATGAGCGTTTTACTTCTCAACATAATCTCCTTTTAGCTTGATAAATTTATTCCAGCTTATTTCCAATTATTGTATTTCTTCCAAATAATAGGTTTTCTCAAGGCCCTCAAAATAGGCGTTTGTTTCGGTCATGGTCTCTTCATTCGACCCAAATCTTTTACCGCCAGGCCATTTCTTCAGGGTTGGAAACAGGAAATAGTCGCAAGGGGCTAAATCTGGAGAATATGCTGGACGAGGTAGCAGTACTTAGCCCAATTCATGGATGTTTGCCATCGTGACTACACACGTGTGCACCCTTGAATTGTCCTGATGGAACAACATTTTTTTCTTCGACAAATGCGGTCGTTTTTGCTTCAAATCAATATCGAATCTGTCCAAAAGCTCTGAATAGTATTGGCCGTTGATCTTTTTATCCTTCTGAAGGTACTCGATGTGAATGATACCGCGTGCATCCCAAAAAACTGTGGCCATGACGTTGTTGGCCGACAGACCCACCTTGGCCTTCTTTGGTGCACGTTCACCCAGACAAACCCACTTTTTTATTGTTCCTTGGTCTCTGGTTTGTTGTTGTGGATCCATCTTTCGTCCACGGTTAGGAAACGACGCAAAAACTCGTTCGGATTGCGGCTGAACATCGCCCAATACTCCTTTGAAGTGGGCACACGGTTGCGCTTATGGTCGAATATGAGCAATCGCGGCACCCATTTCGCGGATAGGTTTTTCATGTACAAATATTCATGTAAAATGTGATGTACCCGCTCAGTTGAGATGCCTACAGTCTCAGCCAACTCACGCATTTTCATTCTCCTATTGTTCAATATCATTCCATAGATTTTATCGACGATTTCTGGCGTGATGACCTCTTTTGGGCGAACTGAACGTTCGGCGTCACTTGTGTTGGTACGACCACACCGGAACTCAGTAAACCACTTTTTCACCATTCAAATTGATGGTGCAGAGTTCCCGTAGTATTTATCAAGCCTTTCCTTGGTTTCAGTTATGGGTTTTTATGCAAAAAATAATGCTTAATCAGCACACGAAGTTCACTTTTTTTCATTTTCGTTAACATTCACGAGGTTCTCTCATTTCAATGGCTATCAAACACAAAATAAATGACCCAGCTTGCTCAAAATTTAACAGTAGTCTATTCATAGATGACGTTGACGGGATCAGTGGT